>OY856409.1:1256985914-1257158414 GCA_963693085.1 Alisma plantago-aquatica | reverse complement strand
TACTAATAATGGATAGTAGTAGAAATGCTCTCAAAAAAAAAAAATAATGGATAGTAGAAGAATGGGTATTATTGGCTGGAAAAGCCATCATTCAGCGCTTGCATATATCCGAAGAGAGCTCCTTGCGCTGTGTGGGTTTCTTTTTCTTGGAAAACAGCATGATGCTTCCCCTGGGGTTGGAAGTGGTGAAGCTTCCTATAGCAAATGGGAATTCTTCTTGGAGGTGGGGGGCGGGCGTTGGTGGCGAAGCAAGAAAGGTTTCTTTATTTTCTTCATCTACTAACCTATGTAGACTACTACCTTCATCCTTACGAGCATCACCACTGCATCATATTTTGAGGCTTTTGAGTGTCGGCCTGAATTGCTGAATAGGTGGGCGGAACAAACAGGGCGTGCAGTGATGTGAGTGGCTTCTTTGCTTTATGCGGGCGCTGAACTAACGCTGTCAACTGTTTGAGATGACCCGTACCTTTTGCCTCACAAAGTGAATCCAGTTTCGTTTCGAGGGATTTGGGTGCATGTGCTTTTCCACCCTCAAAGAGGGAAGCTCCATAAATTCGTTATCAATTTCGATTATATAACAATCATATGTTGTCTGATTCTTACCGTCAGTGCATATATATTAGTCAGATCCGATTGTGAATCCCCTACCTTGTATATCACATATGGAAAATACGGTATAGCTTCGAAGTATGTCTAATACGGCAACATATGATCCCTCATCAACCGCCACGGGCAGAGATAAGAAAACGGCGGTGGTTTGGCATCGGTACAGAGAGTCACAGCGTGCCACCTCATGCCATACGAAGGATTCCATCTATGTGAGCATAATAAGTAGTATATCCTATATCTAAGGAATAGGGAGTGATAGGAGGAACAAAAAGAGTGAGACCTTCCAAACCGCCAACCTGCTCACTATGTCTTTAAACATCTCATAGCTCATAATTTAGCTTCCCATATATAAAATAAGGCATATATCTCTGCGTTACATGGATTTGATAACATTACATTACGGTGAAGACTAAATGGTATTGGATTATTTTAAAAAGCATAAAGCAAAGTTGTGTTGTCTAGCCAAAGGAAAGAATCGAGGTGCACAAACTAGAATTAAGAAACAATCGAGTCGTCAGTAATGAGTAAGTAGGTAAGAAGGACGTGCTGAATCTTATTTTGACTAATGTTGTACATGAATCATGATAAAAAGAGAGAATTAGAAATGGATCCGACTTTATCTCTCACACGGCCAAAGAAACAATGGCAAGCCTCCCGGCGTCAGCGACATCAAGGTCTGGATTCTCACAGGCTTCCACACATCATAGTGAATACATATTTCACCTCTTTCGATCTTGATTTCCTGCTAGCAGTTTCAAAAATACGGTGCAAAGATTGGGGTTGAGATTTACTGTGACAACTTACTATTTCGGATTCTGTTCCAAACAATTCCCACCGTACTTCTACCTCAAAAATTCACCCCTAATAAAATTAATAAGGTGTTATAACGGTTGAGATTCAAGATAACACATATGCAGTAGGGAGTTGGGAACATGGAAATCAAACCCTAAGATTGGTGGGAGCCGACTCTTACTATGACTCTACATACAACTTTATTATAATACACAAGCCTAATTTACGATAAAAAACTAAAGGCAAAAATTTGCTCCTTCATATGGACTTTTAATATAATAACACATGAACTAATCTGAAATTTGAAATACTAAAGTAAAAAATTTCATCCGATCCTTCCCATAAATCTTTTATATAGTCTTATTATAGTACACGAGGATGGATTTATAGTTTCAATAGTAAGAAAAAAAATGCAATTGCCAACTTTCACACTTTCTAATATACCATAGATTGGTATGAGAGCACTATAATTCAATGTAGTTACGTTCTGTGCAATATATTGTAGGATATGCATGTCTTTTCCTATATAACAAGATGATATTCACCTATCGTGAAGGGGAATATTTTTTTTTTAGAGCAAACAGATCCACTATTACTAAGCCATTCGACATCTACAAGAAAAGGATGTGAGATCGTCAGACTAAACAACCAACAAGACCTTTGAAAGAATACCACAACAGCTCATATTGGAACGAGAATAAATCGCTTTTGCATGGATCCTTTTTCGGTGAGGCTGTCTTAAGCAACTTTTTATGAAGAATACCTTCAACTTGAGTTTGTAGTTGTGGTGGTAAGTCCGAACCTGTATTGTGTTCCAACCCTGTAACACCTCTTCAACTAAAGCCATACGACCTTGTAACGATGAACCTGTGACAAAAAGAGACCTAGCTAAGCTAGGGACCTCACAACTCTCACGAAGGAGAGGACTAACCACAACCTGATTCACGGCGACTGGAAAGGCAGAACACTGCCACTGGCGAAACAACCAACGAAACACATAAACATAACAAAAGAAACAAATAGAAAAAGGAGGAAAAAATGACCCGCCGCCAGGAAGCAGACCCGAAGGAGAAACCTACAGCTTTCCATCTCACTATCCCCTGCGATCGGCTACCACGATTAGAATCGTGGTTCAAGAAAGCTCACTATCCCCTGTGACAAAAAGAGCCGAGCTCCACCGAGCGCCACCACCATCAGACATGGGTTGAAGGAGATGTCTGGTGGGAGAGGGCGGCGCACGCCGCGGCCCAACCTCTCCCCCCAGCCAGAAGGGCGCGCCACTCAAACCTAATGTTCTATTTGGTAAAGCAGTGCCATTGCCCGGGCAGCGATTGGACAAGGCCGGACAGGTTACAATCGCTCGTAACCATTGTTACCAAACGCAAGATCACTCACCACTTTGAATTTGTATTGTTTTTAGTATTGAGTAGCGTTCAATGGTAGCTTTTTCTCACCGACAAAAATGTTGTGGTGATTCATCGCACCGCACCAAAGCGTTGACTCACCAATCGCGTTGCCAAACGCTGCATAAATCGCCCCCTCTGTCGCCTGAGCCAGCGTTTGGGTTCCCCAAAAGGGCCAGTGAAGGGGAATATGAAAATATTAATTACGTAGATGGCTAGTTATGAAGTAAATTGGTTCAGTGACCCAAACGAAATGGCTTGTTATGTACATATGGCTTGTTATACAACTGGTATGGGAAAATTGTAGGACGTGAGTTTGATGCGCGTGAAGGGTGGTTATGCAAAAGTTTTGAAAAGTCTTGGGGTGTCAAAGGTGATTTTTAGGATGAGGTGGCATGGTAAGTAGTAGGTGGCAGGTGTGGAGAGAGAACGACAAAAAAAAGATGGAAAATTTATTTTATTTATAACTTTTAATATGTAATTAATTTGTTGACTTATAAAAAATATTAGATTCCTTGCAAAATATACAATCCAACAAGAATAATATTGATATGTTTTAAAAAAAAATTATATAAAATGTTAAAATGAATATTATTTACATTACAAGAGACAAACATTTGTTTTCCTTATAACTTTTAATTCATTAAGATTTTATTACCAAAATAAAAATTGTTAGATTCATTATAAAAAATACATCATAACAGACTAATGTCGATATACTTTTGAAAAAAATAATTAAACACATTTGGTTAATATTTGTGTTAAGGCTCATAACATTACATGTTAGCGTGTTACATTCTAGACTGGGTTCTTTACATGAATATTTGGTTGAATTGTTAATAAATAGGTGCATTGATAATACATGAAAACATAATGGATATTTGCAATGTGTAACATTAAATGCATTTGTATATTATGAACATTACATTAATTTAGGCATATTTATAGGCATTTATAGTAAATTAGGTGCCATAACATATGTTTTGAGCACTTTAGCCAAAGAAGTAGGCATATATAATGGATGCTTTAGCATAAAAAATATGTGCATGTTCAAAAATTATAGATGCTTTAGCACACAACACTTTTGGGCACTTTTACATCCCTTTTAGGTACTTTAACCCCAGTTTGGGCGTGTTGGCCTATAAATTATGTGTGTAACATTAGATTGGGCTAGACTACAATAGCACATGTGTGTATATTAGTACAAAAATAGGCACACTACATCAAACAAGAGGCGTTGTAACATCACTTTTGAGCGCTTTGACCAAAAAATTGTGTGTGTAAAGTTAAATACATTTGTGTATTATGTGATTTACATTAATTTAGTGTATTTAATGTAAATTAGTTCCATAACATATGTTTTGGGTTCTTTAGCTAATAAAATAGGTACATATAATGGTTGCTTTGGCACAAAAAATATACACATGTCCAAAAATTATGGATGTTTTAGTACAAGCTTTCAGGTGCTTTATCATCACTTGTAGGGACTTTAACCCCATTTTTGGGCACCTTGGTCTAGAAATTAGGCACATAATAGTAAATTAGGCTCAACTATGACAACACATGTATGTCCATTAATCGAAACCATACACAGTACATCAAATAATGGGTGCTATGACACCACTTTTGGGTATTTTGGTCTAAAAATTAAGAGTAAAAAATTAAATACATTTGTGTATTATACGCTTTACATTAATTTAGACGCATTTATAGAAAATTAGGCATCATAACAACTAATCTTGGATGCTTTATCCAATAAAGTTGGCACATACAATGGATGTATTAAAATAAAAAATGTGTGCATGTCCAAAACCACAACACTTTTGGGTGCTTTAACACTGCTTTTAGGTACTTCGACTCCAATTTTGGGCACATTAGCCTATAAAATAGGCACATAATAGTAAATTGGGCTCAACTACAATAATAATGTGTGTCTATTAATATCAAAACTAGGAGCGTTACATCCAACAATAGGGGTTGTAACGCCACTATAAGGTGCATTACCCTATTGTTGGGCACATCATTATAAAATTCAGTATACAATAAATGTACTCATTACATTGAGGTGATCTTGTAATAAAGCTAGGATTATGAGAGGTGGTGGAGGGCGATCAACATTTTGGGGTGGATGGGGTGGCCATGTCCACTCCCGACCCCCAGACGACGACATCCATGACTCCTCTGAAGCCAACTTCTCCACGGATGACATTGTTAGAAAACCACAATTTGAAGATGGGGACAAAATGGTGGAAGAAACAATCCCCGTCATGCCTACCATAGAATCATCCATGCCACAGGGTGCAAAGAAGCCCTACAAGGACTCTATAAGCGGCACTTTGAATCTGGGAACTAGGACGATTATCTCACCCGATCTGCTAAAATCCTCAAATTTAGTCATTGATATGAGCGACTCTATTCCTTCAATTGTTGTTAGAGAGGAACTCTTCACCCCTCTACGGGAGACATAGAAGTATGATGTGGTCATCAAATCAGTTGGTAGTAATATCGACTTTCAAGCACAAGTGAACATGATCTTGATCCTATAGGGGATTCATGAGCAATTCGACATCATTGACTTACACAACGACTACTACATCGTCCAACTCTTCAACAACAATTACTACATGCATGTTATTACTGTTGGTATGTACACCCAAAGAGCCAATATTATGATGATTGTAATGGCATAACATATAAATGAATTGATTAATGACAAAGGATAGCTTCTAATTTATTTTGTATATTCTGTTATGAGATAATGAATAACATAATAAATGTTGAGAGAATATTACTACTAGATAGTGTATCTCTTCTAGTATTACACTTAGAAGAAATGAGATCATACAGATGTTAAGAGTATATATAATATTCTTATTATGTCCCTGATCATTTGTCATTATGGAAGGTTGATAGACAAGAATGACACATAAGATCAAAGTGTGAGTTGGTTCATGACTTAATCTCAGTGGTCATTATATGGCAATATTAAACCAAGCACATATATATATGTTAGAGAATAGTGTATCAGACAGACCCACTGTGAGACTGACACATGGCAGCCAACATCATGGAAGTCATAGTCAGCTCTCACAATGATGGTGGTGGTTGTTTCTTTTAGACCTAAAATCACTACAGTCATCACATGTCATTGGGTACACTTTGACATAATCAAATGCAATCCTAAAACATGGGTTATTATAACGATGATGATTGGGTGACTTTGATGCATGGGGACTGACTGTGAGTGATAGATATGATATTTGTCCCTCCTACAGGAGTATGATATCCAATGCATCTTGATTAGCGAGACTTAGAAAAGTATGGCCGTGCATATGTGAGTCAATATGTGATGTTGAGCTTACATATATGTCATGCAGTCAGCTCTGGTTCAAGGAATAAGATTGAATAATAATGAAGATGATTATTCCCTGCCTCTAGTTCAATCTGGATATCAGTGACAAATGAATTATACAAACACAATAACACCATACATAAATTGTAGGTTGAAGTTTCTCCCCAAATTTCCATACACTTGGGTAGCAATGATGTGTGACAAGGCACCGCTCATTGCTTGTGATGTCATAAGCTAGTTATGAACATTCACTACCAATGTGATAGGGGACCTATAGAGTCTAACACATAGGAACTCATCTAGAAGAGGAGTTGGATCTTTAATGTTGATTGGAATGATTACTAAAGTGTTTAGGTTTTTCAATTCATGCAATGGATCAGCTGACTAGACTGTCAAACGATGAACTCAATTATTAATACTGTTGCTTGCAGTGTCAGGCTAATTGTATTGTACATTAGTTGGGATTCTTACTAACTTGGCCTGCAATACGCCCGTCTCGCTTATGAAAAATGGTCGTCTGGCCTGGTGCGAGATGCATGTCTCAGTTTCACAAAATGGTCGTCTCAGGGGTGCAATTCAATTGCATCAAGGATTGGTGCTGATGTCAAGTTGAGTACTAATTGGAATTGAATTGCCGACATATGCACAAAACTGGAAAGTGAGAAATGACCATTTCACTTAGAGAAATGACCGTACCACATTCAAGACAACCACATCATTGGGTGAGACAATCGTTTTGGCATACTCAGGTTGCGAAACTTCCAAAATTGTTGCAAAAATTCAAGATCCACTGGTCCTTTCCACTCCGCTTTAGTCATGTATTGGCTAAGTACTGGGAACCCTGACCCTAATCCCTCTTATATATAGAAGGGTACTTGGGGCTTCCCAAAATGCAACTACTACATAGACAATTGAGAATCAAGATCTGAGACAATTGTTGTCCTCTCTGGTTGTTATAACCATGAGAGCCCAGGCAAGTCCTACCCAACTAGGGAGGGATAGCCAACAGAGAGAAACAATTGAGGATCATTGTTGTGTGAGAGCATATTAGTGACTAGTACACCAAAGGGAGGGACAACTCTTTCCTATCTGTTCTACAAAGACAAAAAGAGTTCTAGTTGGTCTGTGTGGACTACTCTAGAGGTAGGAGTCCTTTGGTTGCTTCTATGAGGGCACCATCAACTTGTAGTCTGTGGTGAGATCTAAGGAGCCACTGCAGTAGGTGTTCAAGTCTGTTGTCCATCGAGGAGTAGTTAGATGAGTCCGGGTGAAACCAGGAGTTGCACAACCACCATCCAAGACATAGTGCACATCTACATCGATGAGGATTGTCACTGGACTTACTCCAGGACCAGGTATATCTACATGAAAGCATCCTTCCCATTATATAGTTATTGATGTGATCAATTGGTTAATGAGAAATATGTCTGTAATTTTTTTTTTGTTTCTTATCTGATGTCATATTTCCCAATAGTGGTATCAAAGCGACATCAATTAATTATGATTTGGTATAATAGACATGATCGAATTTTTTATTTTACTGTGTTTATTTATTGCATACGATGCAAATATTTAAACTTGTTCATGTGCACATCCGTCTTATCACACATAAAGAAACCAAACATATATATATATGTATATATGTATATATATATATATATAGAGAGAGAGAGAGAGGTTAGGAAGTGTATACCAGTTGGTACGTGTACTTATATATACTAGCCATTAAAATGACACATGTGGATTATGTTCACACATTCCAACCATATGGATCGATTCAACACTATATAGATTAAATGTGTTTAAAACATTATTACCATATCTCATGTGGATCATGAGATATCAGTTAGGACATACACTCAGTCTGATAGAGTTTGCCTACAATAACAATTATTAGTGAAGCATCGACATGGCACCATATGGGGCCTTGTATGGGAGGTGTTGCAGATTTTTGTTGTGTTGGTATGAGATGGGAGAATACCAACTTCTTGGTGCTAAACTTGTACAACAGATGAAAGAAAAGATCAAAGTGATTCAACAACAATTTAAGGCAACACAAGATAGGTAGAATTCATATGCATATTACTGACGTAGACCCTTGGAGTTCCAAGTGGGAGACACAGTGTACCTCAAGGTCTCTCCCAAGAAAGGTGTTCTGAGGTTTGGGAAGAAGGGTAAGTTGGCCCCCAAATTTAGGGGACCTTACCCTGTGGTGGCACATGTTGGGAAGGTGGCCTACAAGTTAGAGCTGCCACCTGAGTTGCACAGGATGCATCCAGTGTTTCATGTAAGTTTGTTGTGGAAGTGCCATCTGGATACAGAGTTAGTGTTGCAACCAGTAGAGGTAGATCTTGATAAGGACGTGTCTTATGTTGATGGTCCAGTATTGACCCTTGATAGAAGAGTGAAGAAGTTGAAGAAGAAAGACATTTTGCTTGTGAAGGTTCAGTGGCATCATCATGGAGTTGAGGAAAATAGGTGTGAGCTTAAGAAATAAATGAGGAGGAAATAACCCTCACTTTCTCTTAGGATTTGGGGGGCAAAATCCTTGTTAGGGGTTTATGTCTTGTAAGACCCCTGACCTGAGTTTTGGGGTAACCCTATTTTCTTTTGCTTAATCTTGTGTTTAGAACCTTTCTATAATCTTTTGAGATGTAATTAGGGCTTGTGGAGAGCTTAAGTCTCCAGTTTGAGCATGTTTGGATGATGTTTGTGCTTTTTATGCTAGTTTTGGTGCAAATTGTAACTTACCCAATGATGTGCAATTTGCCACCTCTAGTTTGTTCCATATCTTTCTCGACATCATCTAGAGAAAAAAGAAAAAGGAGAGTGACTTATTTGAGAATTTGTTGAATAGTACTGCCCCAGGTGGTGATTAGGGTTGATGTGAGTGTTGAGTGCCCTGACCATGTGTGTTGGTTGTGTTGACTCGACCTTGGGTCGTGACCAAGGTTGGTTTTAGAGGGAGTCGCGGTCGAGACACCTCCTCCAGGTGGTTGATTCATGACCTAGGAGGTCTACGGTAGTCTTGAGTCAAGATGGTTGTCCATGTATAAGTGGTTTTGACCTAGGGTTGTGGAGGAACCATGTCATGAACTAGAAGTGATGTTATGTGGTGGTGTCACACGACCATGGGAGGTACACCCTAGGAGGGCCACCACTGTGACCATGTGGGTTGACATGGTAGTCTAGAAACTACCTAGAGTGTATCACCATGTCTTGCATGTCATGCTTAAGTGGTTGCATGTGGGTGCATGTTGGTATTTTGTGAGGAAACATGTCCCTTGTGTCCCTTAGTATGTTGACACCCCTTGCTCTATCTCTCTCATCTTCAATCTATATAACCCTTTATCTCTTCTTTCTTGCAACCCTTTTTGGCCATTTATCTTCTTCATCCTTCTTTGTTTGTTCTTGGATCTTGGTGGAGCAAGGATGTTCATCCTTGGAGCTTGGGGATCAATCTCCTCTTGCATGTGGTAGTGGTGGTGATCCGATCTCATCTTCCATCGTTGCTAAGTGTTTGTCTTCTAATTTGATGTTTCTTTTAATCTCTTACCTTCATCTTCTTCTCTTTTATCGACCCTAGACCACGGTTCATCCATGGTGGTCGATTTGGGAGAGAAATACCCCATCACAAGGGTCATATACCATGTTTAGACAAGGTAGACCCAAGTGTGAAGAGGATTTCTCCTCTCTTTCTCCCTTTTTCTTTTGGTCGACCAAGAGCTTCTTTGCTTCTTTCCTTGGGCTGGCTTTTACCATGTTGTCTTCTCCTTCTTGAGGTGCTCGTATGGTCGAGTTTGGAGCTTTTGTTGAAGCTTCTTCAACCCTTGGATCGTGTTCTTGGATATCTTGATCTTGGAGTTTGGAGCTCTTGGTGGTGATCAACTTAAGGCGGGTTATATAGCACTAAACCTACTCTATTATTGCACTTCTTTATGCATTTTATTACTTTCTTCTCTCTCTAGATTGCTTCCTCATCATGCTTGTACTTCATAGCAATCTCTAGAGCTTGTTTGGTGGAGATTACTTGCTTGGTTTGGGAGAAACCTAAAACCCTAATCTATGTGTACCCGATTTAGTAGATTATGAGTTGTGAGGGTTCTTCTCTACATTTTGCCCTTGATCATGGTGAGTTGTGAGGTTTATTCTCTACATTTTGCCCTTGATCATACTCTCATGCATGATGGGTGTGTCCCTAGATGTTGGATGGAGGTTAAGTTCAATTTAGGGTGCCTTAACCATGATTTTTCTCTTCCTTGTACAAGGTTCCTTCTTGGTAGTTTCTTATCCCATGCCTTTAGGGTTTTGGTGATCATTTGCTTGAGACATTCTTCTTGGTGACCTTGGTTTCGGTTCTTTTTTGAGACCTAGATGTTGCTTTTTGGTGTGGTTGTGACACTTCCCTCGTGGTGGTTGTGACCTTGATAGCTTTTGGCCGACATGCTTCCTCATGGTTGAGTTTGACCTAGCATTGTTAGGTCTAGGCTTTTGGTGTTAAGTGGCCTAGTCACCCTTGGTGTTGGTGTCTTGTTCTTGCCTTACTTGAGTTGAGACTCACCCTATAGTGTAGGGTTGCAACCATGATGGTGTTGGGTCATGACATGGGTGGAGGTCGAGACACCCTTGAGGATTGAGACACCTTTGGTCGAGATGTTTTATAGAACCCTGACCCTAAGTGTCACGAGCATGACATGACCTAGAGGGTGGAGGTTGTGACATTTTTGTGGATGTTGGTGACCTATGTGGTTATGTGGTCAACATAGGGTGATGGTAGGTGGATGAGTAGCACATGTGACCACTTAATGATATTCATATATGAATTATACATAAGACATATGTAATGTTGTTTGGAACATTATCTAATCAACTCTAATGATGTTTCCTAATCCTTATACACTCCAAGATAATGGAGGGTGATGGTTATAGGTTTGATAGTTGGACCTATCTTTGTAATTCCTAATCGTCTAAAAATAAACCCTAACCCTAATAGTGAACAATGATTTTTCTTGTTTCTCTAAAATGGAATGGTTATGATGTTACATGGCTATCTCTCTTGTTTATGAAATTCTAACCATGTATGTGCTATGAGCTTGATAATCATATCTAGGTTATTCTATGGTGATGAAACATGATACAGGTTGAATGAGCCTTCAAGAGGCACCCTAAAACACTTGTAATACATGAATGTTGAGCTAAGGGATTGATATTCCATAGTATGTGACTTGATATTAATGATGTGGTGAATGATAATAATACAAGAATCATATGGTGATGGTGTGACAAATTCACACCCTATACAATTATATCTACTAGAAGTATGTTATGCCCTTACCTTTGTAGAATTGTTATGAATTTATACGTTTTAACTTGATTGATGCTAAAAGACACTTAATTGACTTAACTAATCTAGTGGAACCTAATCATGTAGTTTTTCCATGTTCCATAGATCCATCTCACTGTTAGCACTTGCTGGATGGTGAAACAACATTTCTGTTAAAGGTGGCTTGGAGTCATATACCGTTGAGCATAAGCATTCATAGGATTGGTTGCAGGCCATACCCTGGCAGGAGTGTGGCTGCGATCCGTAGCTTTGTGATATATTGCTTATGTGATTTCACAAGATTGGCTGTGGGCCATACCCTGGCAGGAGTGCGGCTATGGGTCGTAGCTCATTTTCACTAGCATTGTGACCTGTACCAAGGTGGGCTAGGACTTTCATTGTTTGACTATATGTCACAGGTTGCAGTTGACATGTATGTCTCTATTTTGTACTCGTCTACTGACCACGTGGTTTGGTGAGGTCATGGATTTTGACTCTTCCATAGACTTTGTACGACACCGATTTTGACTAAGTAATGGTCAGTTGGATTTGGGTGATATGACACAAATCCTCATGGCATAATAAAATATGTTATCAGACATGTAGTATATTTTCTTAGGATTGATTATGAAAACCTTGGATGAGGCCTTGCTACCTTTTGTATAGTATAGCCGGTAATAAATATACATGTTCTTCATATTCCTTTTATGATGATAAGATGTTCCACAATCCAATTGTAACTGCTTACACTATTTTGTGATGTTTATCTACTTCAGACATAACATTTAACTAGATCTTCTTATCATAGTTATAGCTTTGCTATTGTTCTTTAATCACCTTATCTGTGCTAATAACAACATTGATTGAGAGTTACATCTCCTACCGAGATTTGAAATTTCATCATGTGGGTTTCCTACATCTTTTAGGTGGACATGCACGTGGAGGCAGAGATGGTGCATTTGAGGTAGAGTAGCAGCAAGAAGGATAGTATCTCATAAGGTTGGGAATGTTTCTTGTGTTCCTTTTGTTGTTAGAGTCCTAGAGTCATCCTTGTACACTTCGATCTTGGGGAGTTATGTATGTTCCTCCATGGTGTTATCGATATTATTATTTTTGGTTTATGCAACCTTGTTTTATATAGTTGGCTATTGTACATGATTATGTAAATGAATGACTATCACATGTGACATGTAGTATTTTATGGGCATGTTGTAAATAACAGTGCTTTATGAGATATCTTCCAGATGGCAAGTTTTTGGACCCTTATGTAATAAGTTTCTTGATGTTGGTTCTTAATGAAAATGTTTTTAATTTCTAATGTTTTTTGGTAATTGTTTTTGTTTAAGCTTTGTTTCCTTGTTTAGTTTGGATTTATCTCATGGTTTTTGGTGTGGGGCATCACACTTAGGTCCCATATCACATTGGCAGTGAATGTCCATAACTAGCTTATGACATCACAAGCAATAAGCGGTGCATAGTCGCACATCATTGCTACCTAAGTGAATGAAAAGCTGGGGAGCAACTTCAACCTATAATATGTGTGTGGTGTTATGGTGTTTGTATAGTTCCTTTGTCACTGGTATCCAGATTGAACTAGAGGCATGGATCAATCATCCTCATTATTATTCAATTTTGTTCCTTGAACCAAGACATACTGCAAGAGATAAATGTAAGCTCAATATCACATATTGGCTCACATGCACATGGTCGTACTTTTCTCAGTATCGCTAATCAAGAGGCCTTGGATATCATACTCATGTTGGAGAGACAAATCCCATATCTATCACTCACAGTTAGTCCCCATGTGTCAAAGTCACTCAATCAACACCATTATACCAACACATGTTTTAGGACTGCATTTGATGATGTCAAAGTGTACCCAATGACATGTGATGAGTGAAGTGATTTTAGGTCTAAGAAATACTACCACCACCATCACTATGAGAGTTAACTATGACTGCATGAAGATGGCTTCCATGTGTCAGTCTCATGGTGGGTTTATCCAATACACTATTCTCTAACATGTATCTGTGTGCTTGGTTTGATATTGCCATATCATGACCAATGAGATTCACTCATCAACCAACTCACACTCTGATGTTATGTGTCATTGTTGTCTATCAGCCTTCCATAATGACAACCGATCAGGGACATAATGAGAATATCTATATGTACTCTGAACATTCAATTGATCTCATTTCTACCAAGTATAATACTTGAAGACATACGTCATCGAGTAATAATATTCTCTAGATATTTATAATGTTATTTATTATCTTATAAATGAATATAAAAAATAAATGGGAAGATTGTCTTTATCATTAATCAAATCATTTATATGTTATGCCACTACAATCATCATAAGATCTACTCTCTAGGCATATATACCAACAGACTCCCACTTGCACTTAGAGCCAATCACACACAGATCTCAACTCGAGTGACCTTTCATGACCATTATGCTTCTACTATGCAAGTGCTTTTATAGCAGGTTTAGCAAAGTCTGATTTAAGTCAGTATTTTGCAATTTTCTCATCTCTTCATTGTACTACTACTTGTATGAGATGGAAGTGTCGTAGTATGCTATTTGAGATTCCTAGTCTAATATGAAGCTCCATTGTTGTCATCAGTATTTCTAGTGTACCATCAATGGTTGGAACCTCACACTAGTTCATCCATATGAACTTCTTGACCCATATAGTATCCTCTGATGTTCTTATAACACATAGATACTTGACTTCTTTAGTAGATTTGAACAATTGTCATTAGCTCATAACCCTTTCTAACTGATAGTTCTCATCAAACACTAATTTAGATTGCATTATCAGTTTGGAAGATTGCATCAGTGTACTTCTTTGTACCCAACTCTTCCTTATCACCATACTTAAGGAAAGAATCCTTTTAGTGCTTCACAAGCACTTAAGGATGTTCATTATGGTAGTTCGTTGACTCTCACTGGTATCTGACATATGCCCTCTCGTCATGTCCAACACATACGATATGGCTAGGTAGGTATATATATCCTCTCATCATGTCCAATACATATGAGATGACTGGATATCTTCTCGTCATGTCCAATACATACGAGATAACATGATAAGTACATAACATTGCATTCAAGACATATCCAAATGCTAATGCATATGACATCTATTCCATGTGTTGTTGTTCTTCATATGAACTGGGACACTAGGTTTTTGAGAGACTAACTCCATGGAACATGGACACATTTTCTGTCACTGAGTCTTACATGTTGAACCCTTCAGCATCTTACATATGTATGTTCTCTTACTTAGGTCAAGAAGTTGTCTAGATCTATCTCTATTGACCTTAATCCCTATAACATAGGAAGATTTTCCTAAAACATTCATATGGAATGCACTTTCCTTGCCAAGTTTTAACATATTTGTAGGATGAGGAGGTTATCTCACATCATAATGTGGAATATAAATATGCTCCCATTAAATCTTTTGTAATCACAGATTCCATCTTCATTTTGATTCAAGTCAAACCCTTGGATTGTCTTGTCAAATAGAAGATTTCATCTCTAAGGTGCTTGCTTCCATCCATAGATTGGCCTTTTTAGCTTCTAGACTTTATTTGCATTAATGGATTTATAAAACCATTAGGTTGTGTCATGTACATATCCTTTTAATTATTCCAATTAAGGAATATGGTTTTAACGTCCATATGACAAATCTCACAGTCATACTAAGTTCTAATAGCAAGCATGATCCAGATGGATTTAACCATGGTAACTGGTGAAAAGACTTCATCGTGTTCAACAACTTGAAATAGTTTGAAACTCTTTGCAACCAATCTACCCATACATGTTGGTCTACTTACAAAGACCCAAATGCACCATATGGGTTTTACCCCTTCTGGTGGATCCATCAAGGTCATACCTTGTTGGTGTACATGGAGTCCATCTTTGATCTTATGGCCTCAAGCCATTTCTCCAATTTTGGTCCCTCAATAGTTTCTAGGTAGGTTGTTGACTCATCTCTATGATCAACTCACCACCTTCTAGAGTTATAACATATCATAATCTTTCAAACTCAAGGTGTGTTATACTAGAACTATGAGTTATGTGTTTACAAAGGAACTTGAGATTCCACAACAATGTGTAATTCTCCTTGTTCCTATTGTACCTCTTTAGGTTCTATGTTTTCTTGTTTGTCTCAAAAATTTTGAGTTCTACTTTTACTCCCATTCATTGCTTTGAAACTAAGTTATCTTCTTGGAATTCAGCCATCTTATCAACAAACACTTTATTGTCAAGTTGGAATATAAGAGTATTAAAAAGATAACATTTATGTGATCTATGGATAAATATTTTAAGAACCAATTTTCTTATATAAGACTTCAATCCTAATCACTACAAAAAGACTCATCGGGACTCCTTCCATGCCATATCTCATATGGTGTCTTTCGATACCTTCTTTGTGACACATAGATATGTTTTAGGTGGAGTTCAATGTGATACACTATCACGATCTCTCCAAAAGCTCCTCAAACTCTTGGTTTACGTATTTCAACATCGATCATATCGAGGTATCTTAATACTTTTACCAAATTAGTCATGTACTTCATTCATGATCTCCTTGAACACTTCAAGAGATCCAAACTTGTATTTCATTAAATACAAATTTCAATATCTACTCATCATATTAGTAAATATAATGAGGTACTTGTAACTATCTTTAGCATTCATTCTAAAAGGTCTATGTACATCAGTATGTACTAGTCCTCATGGAATACTCAATCTCCCACTACATCTAGTGAAGATGCTTTTGTCATATTGCTCAACAAATAAGACATGCATGTCTGTATTGGTTTAATAACCAAAAGAGTCTAGATAACCATCATATGGATTCTAGAAATGCATTTCTCATTTATACGCTTGAGAAGACATTGTTATAGGCATATAATATTTGTATCAACAATTCATTCAATATATGTGTCATACACATTTGTCTATTCAACTATCAAGTATAATTTATGAGACGTAGGGAATTGCCATAAAGAACATATCTTTTAAAACGAAACATAATGTTCTTGTCATATAAGACGTATGTTGTTTTCATCAATGGCAAGTACATAATAGCAATTCACTAACTCTATTACGTGCCCATGAATGCCTATTTATAATTGTAAAAGTAGAAACCCTTGCTCCGCATAGTTCTAGCTTACTTCTTCTTAGGTCTTGAAGTAGAGATCTCTATCTCTATCTTCTTCCTGAGATCCTCTATGAAGAGGCTAATTCCTTTCCAATGTAAAGACAAGTGATAATGGAAACACATTGTTTTGTTTATCCTTTAAGTGAAAATGAAAAATTCCTTTTATACTTACCCTTCTCCATAACTTGAATGTAGAAGACTTGCACTTAATATTAGCCTCAGAACACTTCTTAGCCTTTCCTTTTCCCTAGGATTCACTTTCATTGATCACCATCACAGATTTGTCCTTTTCTTCCTTACTTTGGCATCAACATGCTAAGCATATGACAAAATAACTATGATTCAAGCAACACTTTCATAATCATGGTCAACTCTTAACCTAAGAGAAATCCCAATCATTCCACATGTCCAATCACATAGAGCACATGGGGTTGTACTAGACCTCCCTTTTTCAGTTTGCACTCAATTAGCGCTTTCGAGACATTATACCTTCTTTGCTTTACATGATTCTTAATATGTGTTACCATATCGAGAATGTCTATGTTTTCATGTTGTTCATGCAGCTCATAGTTCAATAAGCACCCTTTTAGCCGTAAGTGCATTTGGAGTGGATTCCTCTGGCATTGGTCTATCAAGGACATAGAGCTTTCGCTTATTGATGAGAACATTTCTCAAAGTCCTTCTTAAGGACTAATCACAATTTGAACATGTTTGTGATTGACATTTGATTCTACAAAGAAATATTGCAACATTTCAAAACAAAATTATTTGGTTTGATTTAATAAATTTGACGATATTAATGAGGTCTTTAATTATTATTGCTCCCACTATTTTATTCAAATTGATATCCCTCAATATTAATTCAGATTATTATAGCGTACAATATTCTAGTGGACCAAGATCCTAATTTCATCAAATCGTGAGCCAGCTAGAGCTGTCACCCAGTACTTGATTCTATTAGGTAGGCAATCATGGCGATTGCATCATATGCAACTTTTGGATAGATACTATGCAAAACTCCTATCCATGATGATATACATGCCTCTAGGTTCTTAATCCAATTAAGGTCACCTAGTTAAGCTAGACCCAAAAGCCAAAATGATGAGTATGCACTCTTCTAGGACAGACCCACATATCTACCATCACACTTCCAGGAGATAGATGACGCACCATGCTAGGGCGTGCCCACGCTTGGTCGATGAAACTTTTCATGTGTGCTACTTATGGAAAGCATCTAAGACTTAATATTTTATTGAGGGATTTTGTATGTATAAATATATATAATTTATCCAATCACCAAAAATATAATATGTATCATATACATGCTACAATCACAAATGAGAACATGCAATAAATAAAACACAAGCAATGATTATGTCCATACTAATGTAATTCATTGGAGACGCAAGGAATTACTACCACTATGATCCACATCATATACAACCTGTTGTTGGTGAAGATCTGTACTTGAACCATTCTGGGTTGATCGGTACAACTCTTGAACTGGCTGGCTTGCCTCATAGTTGCTTGGTTGGGCTCTTATAAAGCGGTCATCTGGTTCTCTGGTCCAAGTAGCTTCTGGACACCTCCAGGAAATTGATTGGGCCACCAGTCGATCAATCCATCCTCCTTTTTTCTAGCCTCCTCGGTCATCTAGTTGATATGATTGTCTCATGAGCCACTCATTTTCCCTTTGTGCAGATCATCATCTCACATTGAAACATAAATTAAAACTATCCTAGTTGTTATTGCATTGTATATGGGAATATCTCAAGTCACATTCGAGGGGAAATAGAAATAAGAGCATTAATTTACATTTAGAAATGAGAGAGAGACTCGGTACACAAATTGATTAACAATAAGAATAAATAACCACAACTATGCACACAAAGATCTGGGGTTTTGGCCATAACCATGCTTTACATCCACCATCAAAACTGATTTTATGACGACACATGTGAATTGTATATATATTCATGTATATATGTATATATATATATATATATATATATATATTCTCTGAATAAATTAGGGAGTACTATAATATCTTTATCTTCAAAAATTTTAGAATGATGTGTATTGCTTTGAGTATAGCTAATGATATAAATTATAGAATATGGGATAGATCCCTTTTTCATAAATTTCTCTATTCGATAATCTTGTATCAAACGTAAAGTTCTATTGATATTATTATCTCTAATATTTACACTTATCGTCAAATAAATATTAAAGATTAATTTTTGATGACTAAGATTTCCTTGTAATATTCCTAGTGTTGCATCTTGTCTATCATTTATTCTATTATCCATTAATACAATTTTAATTGGACAATCTATTCCTTCTCTAATGGTTGCTTTAATCATCATATGTATTGCGCTTATCTATCCATCCTATTTTGGATTTATCTTTTATTTTTTCCATTCTTCAAATATGTCCTCTTCTTGAAGTAAGGGTATGTTTATTCTATTTTTAGTGTATTCAATTTGCATAGGAATTTCTATATTAGTAATTACATAATATAGGATATGTTTTCTTTGAGTAATCTTATCACAGAATGATGTTTTAAACCCATCTGAATTTTCTAGTTTTATCTCAGTACTTCATATTTTATTGAATAATCTTCTAGCTATCAGTACATCTTGCAAGAAGTTTCCTACTTCTTCTTGGTATTCTTCTATTATTTCTTGTTTAGTCTGATTTGTTATCAGAGAAATAATAGATTGATCCATCTGATTGCTCATCATCAGCTGCTTGAACAAATTCAAGAATGTTTTTTTATTTCTGACAGTACTTCTTCAATTATTTCTTCGAATTGTTTTTGATTAATTTTCTTTGATCCTTTATTTGGACATTTGTTTGAATAATGTATTTTTTCTTTGCATATAAAGCATGTGCATTCCTTTGGGTTTTTGTTTTTATTAACACTTTTTCTTCTATAATATTTCTTTTTGGGTTTTGGCTTGAAACTAAATCTTTCCTTCTTGTTAAATTTGTATTAATGTAATTTATTATATCTTCTATATTCACATCCTATTGAGATAGGGTGAGTTAACATTGAGCAACATAAGCCTTGATTTACTACTTTATTTATTTTTCTATTTAGGGTGGCTTCTACACACCATTCTTCTAATTTCATTCTTAAGAATACAATATGTCCTCCTAGAGTATCCGCTCTATGTCCTATATATTGAGGATATAATTGCATTTCTTTGAATCCCAAGGGGTTTAAATTTTTGCATAAAGTAAGTTTAAAAAACTTTCATTTGTCATATTTCTCTATATGTTATATATCGAATGTTTTATAGAAGTATTCTTGAAATTTGCATATGCAGTCATCTATTCGATACATATCACATAACTTCAAGTGGTATAGAAGAAAAGTAAATATTTGTTTTTCTTTTTCTTTTTCTACATCTTTATTTGTGTTCCAAGTTTCTCCTAAGAATTCTCTTCGTAATTCATTTTCATAATTATGTACTACCTGTGCTAAAGTTGTTGCGGTTCCTTTAACAACTTCTTTGTCATTTTTTAGTAATCCTTTCCACCAATCTAACACTATTCCCTGAAAGGACAGATGACAAAATCTTACTGTTGTATCTATATCATAACTTTGTGTTGAAACAACTAAATAGGTGGCTTTTGCGCATCTTGTTATGGCTTCATCTATGTTCCTTACACAATTAAGGTTTAAGTATATTCCATTTGGTCCAATGTATTCTTGAGTCATATAGTCTACTGGGGCTTTGAATGTTCATTTTTTAGGTCTGTTGTTTATAGCCCAATTTATTCCTTCATATCTATTTCTATCTGTGGGCTTTCTTCTAAAACTTGGCTCAAACCAATACATTGATCCTTGTTGTTCTGGAGTTTCATTTCTGTTTGATTGTGTATTAGGAGTCATAGTAGGCATAGGTGATGTCACTTGATTGTTGGATGCTTCTCCATCTATAGGCTTAATATTTATAATTCTAGCTTTCTCAGAAAGTATAACTATTTCTTGGCATAGGCTATCTGATTCATCTGCGCTAGCCTCTATGTATCTATTTTCTAATTGTTCAATTTTTAAATCATTTGTTTCTTTTGTCTGGAGTGGACATAAGCTTATTTCATTTCTACTTGTATCAAATAAATTTTTTTAGGGGTATTTCTCAATTTTGTTTTTCTATAAGATATTTGATTGTTCTTTGTAATACTACTATCATTTCTTGATTTTTTTTGAAAATATTTCGAATTATTCTCATGTACTTGTACTTCTAATTTGTTATACATCTTAATCTATGTTTGCTTCAAATTCAATATCTAAGGCTTCATATTTATCATTGTCTGAATAATATTCTGATTTATATGATTTTCTACTTTTCATTCTTTAAACAATTGTTTAAAGTAATTAAATATATTTTTGAGATCAAAACATGGCTCTGATACTATTTTTAATTAGCAGATGTTGTCATCCATGATGAATACAAGAAATAATGAAGATCAAAGATAATTTATGCCAATTAAAAATTGTATCTGAGCCATATTTTGATCTCAAAAATATATTTAATTACTTTAAACAATTGTTTAAAGAACGAAAAGAAGAAAATCATATAAATCAAGAATAGTATTTAGACAATAATATATATGAAGCCATAGATATTGAATTTGAAGCAAACATAGATTAAAATGTATAACAAATTAGAAGTACAAGTACATGAGAATAATTCGAAAATTTTTCAAAAAATTCAAGAAATGATAGTCAAATTACAATGAACAATCGAATATCATATAGAAAAACAAAATAGATAAAATACCCCTAAAACTAATTTATTCAATACAAGTGGAAATGAAATAAGCTTATGTCCACTTCAAATAGAAGAAACATATGATTTGAAAATTGAACAATTAGAAAATAGACACTTAGAGGCTAGCGTAGAAGAATTAGATAGCCTAAGCCAAGAAATAGTTACACTTTCTGAGAAAGCTAGAATTATAAATATTAAGCCTATAGATGGAGAAGCATCCAACAATCAAGTGACATCACCTATGCCTACTAAGAATCCTACTACACAATCAAACAAAAATGAAACTCCAGAAAAACAAGGATCAAGATATTGGTTTGAGCCAAGTTTTAGAAGAAAATCCACAGATAGAAATAGATATGAAGGAATAAAGTGGGCATCAAACAAAAGACCTAAAAATTTAACATTCGAAACCTTAGTAAACTACATGACAAAAAAATACATTGGACCAAATGGAATATACTCAAACCTTATTTGTGTAAGGAACATAGATGAAGCCATAACAAGATGGGCAAAAACCACCTATTCAGCTGTTACAGCATAAATTGATGATATAGATACGGCAGTAAGATTTTGTCATCTAACCTTTCACAGAATAGTGTTAGATTGGAGGCAAGGATTAATATAAAATTACAAAAAAGATATTAAAGGAACCACAACAACTTTAGCACATGTAGTAAATAATTATGAAAATGAATTACGAAGAGAATTCTTAGGAGAAACTTGAAACACAAATAAAGATGTAGAAAAAGAAAAATAAAAACAAAGATTTACTTTTCTTCTATACAACTTGAAGTTATGTGATATGTGTCTAATAGATGACTACATATGCAAATTTCAAGAATACTTCTATAAAACATTTGATAGAATAGATAGAGAAAATATGACAAATAAAAGTTTGTTAAACTTGTTTTATGTAAAAATTCCAAACCCCTAGGCATTCAAAGCAATGCAATTATATCCTCAATATATAGAGTGGATACTCTAGGAGGACATATTGAATTCGTAAGAATAAAATTAGAAGAATGGTGTGCAGAAGCCACCCTAAATAAAAAAAGGTAGTAATGCAAGGCTTATGTTGCTCAACATTAACTCACCCTATCTCAATAGGATGTGAATATAGAAGATATAATAAATCAAATAAATATAGATTTAAAAAGAAGAAAAGATTTGGTTTCAAACCAAAACCCAAAAAGAAATATTATAGAAGAAAAAGTGGTAATAAAATCAAAAACCCAAAGGAATGTGCATTTTTTTATATGCAAAGATAAAGGACATTATGCAAACAAATGACCAAATAAAGGATCAAAGAAAATTAATCAAAAACAATTCAAAGAAATAATTGAAGAAGAACTGTCAGAAATAGAAAACATTCTTGAATTTGTTCAAGCAGCTGATGATGAGCAATCAGATGGATCAATCTATCATTTCTCAGATACCGAATCAGACTGAACAAGAAATAATATAAGAATACCAAGAAGAAGATGGAAACTTCTTGCAAGATGCACTGATAGATAGAAGATTATTCAATAAAATATGAAGTACTGAGCTAAAACTAGAAAATTCAGATGGGTTTAAAGTATCATTCTTTGATAAGATTACTCAAAGAAAACATATCCTATAATATGGAATTACTAATAGAGAAATGCCTATGCAAATTGAATACACTAAAAATAGAATAAGAATACCCTTAAAAAGAAGACTTAATGAGAAGAATGAAAAAAATAAAAGATAAACCCAAAATAGGATGGATACATATAGGTGGAATACAAATGATGATTAAAGCAACATTTAGAGAAGGAATAGACTCTCCAATTAACATTGTATTAATGGATAATAGAATAAATGATAGAAAGTATGCAACACTAGGAATATTACAAGGAAATCTCAGTCATCAAAAATTAATCTTTAATATTGATCCGAAGATAAGTGTAAATATTAGAGATAAGAATATCAATAGAACATTAAGTTTGATACAAGATTTTCAAAGAGAGGAATTTATAAAAAAGGGATCTATCCCATATTCTATAAATTATATCATTATCTATGCTCTAAGCAATACACATCATTCTAAAAAATTTGAAGATAAATATATTATAGTACTCCCTAATTCATTTAGAGAAGTAGGAAAGATCAAGAGACCAGAGATAATCTCAGAAATAGAATTACCAAAAAATGTGAATATAGATGTCTCTAAATGTATATATATATATATATATATATATATTTATGTATGTATATATATACATATATATAGATATATATATATATGTATATATATTTATATATATACTTATATACTTATATATATGTATAAGTATGTATATATATACATATATATACATACATTTGTATATATATATATATATATATATATATATATATATATGTACCCATATATATGGCTAAAAGAATTGTGTACCCAAGTACATGTAGCGTACATGTACCCCTCTTCATTTACGATGATTTTGAGATTTAATTCAACAATCTAACCTTATGGATGTGATGTATACACCTTAGATAAGATGTCTATTCAAAATCACCACAATATATTATCCATACATCATCCTAGGAAAGAATATGTGTATTTTGTAATCAACTGTAAGTTGAAAATCCTACACAAACCGTCGGATAATGAATACATGCTCTGAACAGATCCTCTAAGGTCTAAATGGTCCTCTCAGATTGACCATTTGTATGTGGGTGGAGGTCAGTGCTAAATATTAACAGTGTGCCCGAAGATGTCTGCAGTCGCTCCCAAAAGCAACTCCTGAATTGGGGACCTCTATCAGACATGATAGTTGTTGGAACACCATGTAAACACACTATCTCATCAAAAATGATTTGGGCAAGATTCTCAGATGTATATGTTGTCTTCATAGGAAGAAAATGCATTGACTTGGTCAGCCTATCAATGATCACCCAATGGAATCATGACCTTTGGTTGTCCTAGGAAGACTAACCACAAAGCCCAGAGTTACATGATCCCATTTCCACTGTGGCATAGGAAAGGGTTGCAACATTCCTACAGGCTTTTGATGTTCAACTTTATCATACTGACATACAACACATCTCACAACGAACTCAGCTACATCTTGTTTCAAGCTAGGCCACCAATACATTTCCTTTAGGTTATGATATATCTTGGTGCTACCTGAATTCATAGCATACATGGATAAGTGAGCCTTTTCCATCACCATCTTCCTTAGATCATCAACATCAGGAACCACTACTCTGCCATGGTAATAAATCATCCCATCAACTGACTCGTGGAAGCCATCACACTTCTTACTGCCAAACTCTGACCTAATCTATTGTATCACGCTATCAACCTATTGTGCTTATCTAATTTGCTATCCTAGTGTGCGCTTCACCTGCAACTGTGCTAACAATCCTGATGGCAAGGAAACTTCTAGCTTAACATTCATCTGATGTAGGGAGATCATCATGTCTTGCTTTTGACACACCAAACAACTCAACTAGGCTCTATCCATAGGTGAAGATGAATACTTCCTGCTCAAAACATATGCCACACCATTCACCTTCCCTAGATGGTAATCAATCGTGCATTCATAGTCCTTGATTACCTCCATCCAACACTACTGTCTCATGTTTATCTCTTATTGTGAGAACATATACTTCAGGATCCTATGATCTGTGAAGATCTGACACTTCTCTCCATAAAGGTAGTGCCTCTAGATCTTCAAAGCATGGACCAAAAAAACTAACTTTGGGTTGTGGGTCAAGTAATTCTCCTCTTGTTTCTCAATTTGTTAGAAAGAAAAAGAAACTACTTGCTTGTCCTGCATCAGCACACAACCCAAGCCATTCCTGGACGCATCACAAAAGACTATGTATCCTTTCCCTTTCTCAGGAAAGTCCAACACCGGTGCACTTGTAAACTTCTCTTTCAACATATGAAAAGCACATTGACATCTATCATCATAGAAAAACGACACATCCTTCCTTGCAAACTTTGTTAGGGGCAAAGTGATAATACTAAAGTTCTTGATGAACCTTCTATATTAGCCTGCCAAACCCAAAAAACTGCACACTTCTATCGACGTTTTTGGATGCTCTGACTCTATCATAGATTCAAACTTCTTGGGGTCCACACGAACTCCCTCATCAGATATGACATGCCTCAAAAAAGCTACCTCCTTCAACCAAAACTCGCACTTGCTAGACTTGGCATAAAGTTGATGCTGCCTCAACATGATCAATGCCTGATGAAGATGTTGCTCATGCTACTTACTATCATGACTGTATATCATAATGTCATCTATGAAGACCACCACAAATTGATCAAGAAACAGTCAGAACACTCTGTTCATCAAGTCCATGAATGTTGTTGGTGCATTGGTTAGCCTGAATAGCATAACCACAAACTCATAGTGACCATACCTTGTCCTAAAAGTCGACTTAGGTATGTCATCCTCCTTGATCCTCAACTAGTGATGTCTTGACCTCATGTCTATCTTTGAGAACATTGTCGCACCATGCAACTGATCAAACAGGTCGTCTATCATTGGCATGGGATACTTCTTCTTTATCTTCACTTTGTTTAACTACTTGTATTCAATATACAACCTCATGGAATCATCCTTCTTCTTCGCAAATTGCATTGGAGCACCCCATGACGACATACTCATCCTGATGAAATCTTTATCAAGCAAATCTTGCAATTGTCTCTTCACTTAGCTGGGGCCATCTTGTATGGTTTCTGGGCAATTAGTTGCATGCCTAGGACTAGATTGATCTCAAAATCAATCTCTTAGGGTGGGGGAACACCTGTAAACTCCTTACGAAACACCTCCTCAAACTCTCTGACAACCGACACCTCTTGAATACTAGAACTCCTTGCCTCAGTATCCAACACATGTTCCAAAAATGCCTCACAACCCTACCTCAATAATTTCCCTGCTACCATCACTGGCATCAGACACGTCAGAAGAATCTTCCTATCTCCTTGGAAGATCCACATCTCACCGCCATCTACAAATGTCACATATTTGAAACCAAAATCCAAGACTACTCTATACCTCTCCAAGGTGTCCATTCCAAGGATTTGATACATCGAATCCATGCATATCAAGTGGTAGGAGATCCACTTGATAGTTGTGCCTTGAAAAAGAGAGGGCACAGGAAGGACACACCTCTTACAAAACTCCATAGACAACTAATGAGATTTCTAGCAACAAACTATCTCTCCTATGACTAATAGGCCAAAGATAACTGTCAAGCACCTCACAATGATAAAAGAGTGTGTTACACCCGGGTCAACAAAAATAGATACAAAGAAAGAAGAAGACAAATTATAATGAAATAACTCTGTCTGACCTATCACTACTCACATGTTGACCACTACCTATGGATGACTCATGGTGTAGAATCTAGTTGTTGCTTGTTGTTGCTTTCGTTCTCCTCTTCTTTGAGCAAACAATCTGGCCTGCGACGCTTGACCATGTCTTCTTCCTCCTGCACTGCTGAACTACTACCTCTACGAGCCATGCTGGCTCTGCCTCAGTTGTTCGGCCACCTCATCATCTCTCACTAGACACTCCCTCCTCACATGTCCTACATGCCCACACTTATGGTAATCTCTGGTCTCCAAATGTAGCCTAGATGGCCCTGTCACTAACACGGACAGTGTGTTATGAGCTCCAATAGGTGGAAGGCTATGGCCTCTGCCTTTACTTGGTGACCACTGCGTCTACACAGTGAACCTCTACGTTGTTGGTGGTGAACAAAACCTTGACTTCTTAAAGCCTCCTGACGATTATCATTGGGACTGTGCATGCCTCTCGCTTCTCTATCACATATCGCTCTATCCAACTAACAAACTCTATGAACATGACAAACCTTTCTCGATTCTCCAAAGAAACCACCGGGGTAGAAAACTTAGCATTCAACCCCTTCTCGAAACATCATCTCCTCTCATCATATATGGTGGCCATGTAAGGATAGAACTGAAGAAGCTCCATAAACTTATGCTCATATTCATTGATCGACATGGATAACTATCATATCTGCTCAAACTGACTGATCTTCTCATCTAGATAGGTCTATGGGAAGTACCAATTGATGAACTCACACCAGAACTCCTCCCAACCTACCTCAAAACTAGGTCTCTTCTCCTCTTCTATAGCCCACCAAAGGCCAACACTCCCTTTCAGAAGGTCTACTACATGCTTCACCTTATTTTCCTCTGCGATGCTAAGGATCATAAAGGTATTTTCAAGCTCGGTTAGCTACAGATTTGCATCTATTGGATCATCTGTCCCATCATACTTCACTGCTTCAACATGGCAAAACAACTCAAAAGTCTTCATAGAATTTGAAGATTCCACATTGGAAATTGGTGCCTTAGGCTGGGGTGTGGGCATCCTGTCCGCCATATGCATCATAGTAGCTATGTACTGCTCAAAAAGAGATTGAAAGGTAGGATTCTCAAGCATGGTTGGGTCAAACTAGGGGACCTCAGGATCCCAATCTTCTCATGCCTAGTTCCTTGTACCACCACATGGTGTAGCAATACTGCTCTCAACAACATGTTCTTCATGTTCTCCATACATCTTTAAGCTTTTCTTCTTCTTTTTGCATAGGTAAACGTCACTATAAGATGGTATGTAGGACATAAGAACAAACACAAACCCTAGTCCTAGGTCCTTGAAGACTCAGTGAACCTAAAGATATGATACCAACCAAATTGTAATGCTCGCACTACAAACCACGAGATAAATCCAAAGTAAACACAGAAACAAAGCTTAAAAAAATAGATACCGGAAAACACTAGAAATTAAAACCATTTTCATTATGAACCAACATCAAGAAACTTATTACATCAACATTAAAAAACTTTCCATCTGAAAGATATATTACAAAGCATCGTTATTTACAACATGTCCATAAAAGACTACCTGTCACATGTGATATCCATTCATTTACATAATCATGTACAATAGACAACTATATACAACAAGGTCACATAAATAAAAAAAAATCAAATCAATAACACCATCAAGGAACATACATAACTCCCAAGACCTGATTGTATGGGGATGACTGTAGGGCTCCAACAACAAAAGCACCGCAAGTAGCATTCCCAGCCTTATCAGCTACTATCCTTCTTGTTGCTGCTCTACCTCAGCTGTACCTCCTCGTGAATGTCCACGTAAAAGATGTGGGAAACCCACAAGGCCAAATTCCAAATCTCAGCGGGAGATATAAATCTCTACCAACACTATTATTAGCACAGATAATATAATTAAAGAACAACAATATAGCGATAACTATGATAAGAATATATAGATAAATGGTAAGTCTAAAGATGATAATCATTACTAAATAGTATAAGCAGTTACAATTGAATTGTGGAACATCTTATCATCATAAAAGGAATATGAAGAACATGTATATTTACTACCAGCTATGCTATACAAAAACAAGAAAGGCATCATCCAAAGTTTTTTTATTTAATCCTAAGAAAATACACTACATGACTGATTACATATTTTATTATGCCCTAAGGATTTGAGTCATACCACTCAAATCCAACCGACCAATACTAAGTTAAAATTGGTGCCATATAAGGTCTATGGAAGAGCCGGAATCCACGACCTCACCAAACCTTGTGGTCAGCACACGAGTATACAATAGAGATAGGCCACTCAACTACAACCTATGACATATAGTCAAATAGTGAAAGTCATATCCCACCTAGGTATAGGTCATGAATGTAGTGAAATTGAGATATGATCCATAGCCACACTCATCCCAGGGTATGGCCCACATCCAATCCCGTGAAACCACATAAACAACATATCATTGAGCTATGACCCGCATCCATACTCCTGCCAGGGTATGGCCTACAACCAATCATGTGAATGCATATACTCAACAATATATAACTCCAAGCCTCCTCTAAGGGAAAGCCCGTTTCACCATCTAGCAAGTGTTGACACTGAGACAGATCTGTGGCATAGGGAAAAACTACATGATTAGGTTCCACTTGATTAGTTAAGTCAATTAAGTGTCTTTTAGCATCAATCAAGTTACAACATAGAAAGTCATAACAACATGTACAAAGGGAAGGGAATAACACACTTCCAGAAGATATAATCGTACATGGTGTAAATTTGTCACACTATAACCATATGATGCATGTATTATTGTCATTCACGACATCATCAATACCAAAGTCACATACTATGGGATATCAATACCTTAGCTCATCATTCATTTATCACAAGTATTTCAGCATGCCTCTTGAAGGCTCATTCAACCTGTATCATGTTTCATCACCATAGCATACCCTAGCTATGATTATCAAGCTCGTATCACCTGCATGGTTAGAATTTCATAAATACGAGAGATAACAATGTAACATCGTAACCATTCCATGATAGAGAAACAAGAAAAATCATTATTCATTATTAGGGTTAGGGTTTCTTCTTAGCCAATTAGGATTTACAAATTTAGGTCCAACCATCAACCCTAGAACCATCACACTTCATGATATTGGAGTGTATAAGGACTAGGAAATATCATTAGAGTTGATTAGATAACATTCCAAACAACATTATATATGTATTATGTATTATTCATATACGAATATCATTAACTGCTCATATGTGCTTCTCATCCACCTACCATAACCCTATGTTGACCACATAAACACATATGTCACAACCATCCACCAACATGTTGTGACCTCTACCCTCTAGGTCATGTCGTGCTTGCGCCACTTAGGGTTAGGGTTCCACAAAACATCTCGATCAAAGGTGTCTCAATCCTCAAGGATGTCGTGACCTCCACCCATGTCATGACACAAGACCAACATGGTTGTGACCCTACCACTCTAGGGTGAGTCTCAACTCAAGCAAGGTAAGAACAAGATACCAACACCAAGGGTGAGTAGGCCACTTAACACCAAAAGCCTGGACCTAACACCGCTAGATCAAATTCAACCACAATTTAGCATCTGCACCAAAAGCTATCAAGGCCATGATCACCAAGAGGGAAGTGTCATGACCATCTAGGTCTCAAAACATAACTAAAACCGAGGGGGAAACTAAGTTCACCAAGAAGGAGGGTCTCAAGTAAACGATCACCAAAAACCCTAAAGGCATGGGTCAGAAACTAATAGTAAGGGGAACCTTGTCCAAGGAAGACAAAAACCATGGTTAAGACACCCTAAAGAGAACCTAACCTCCCTCCAACATCTAGGGACACATCCACCATGCATGAGGGAAAGATCAAGGGAAAATATTAGAGAAGAACCCTCACAACTCATCATCTACTAAATCAGGTACACAAGCAAGGGATCTCCACCAAACAAGCTCTAGAGATTACTACTAAGTACAATCATGATGAGGAAGCAATATGGAGAGATAAAAAAGTAATAAAATGCATAAAGAAGTACAATAATACAATAACTTTAGTGTTATATAACTGGTAGTGTCTCAATCCCCATGTCAGCCCACTTGGTTGGGGTCGCGACCCTCCTACCTCCCATGGTCGCGACACCACCACCTAACATCACTTCTAGGTCGAGACATGGTACCTCCACAACCCTAGGTCAAAACCACATATTCTTAGACAACCATCATGTCTCAAGACCACCCAAGACCTCCTGGGTTGTGTCTCAACCACCTGGAGGAGGTTTCTCGACCACACACCCTCCAAAACCATCTGTGGTCACAACCCAAGGTCAAGACAACACAACCAACACACATGATCAGGGCACTCAACAATCACATTAACCCTAATCACCACCTGGGGTGATACTCTTAAAACAAGGCTCAAACAAGGCACCCTCCACTTTATCTTTCCTGTAGATGATGTGAAGAAAGAGAGAGAACACTCTAGAGTGGAAAATTGCACATCAACCCCCTACATTGGGTAATTTGTAATTATTACCAAATCTAGCACAAAAAGCTCAAACATCATCCAAACAAGCTCAAACTGGAGAGTTAAGCTCTCCTCAAGCCCTAATTTCATTCCAAAATATTAGAGAAAGGTTCTAAACACATGATTATGACAAAGAAAATAGGGTTACCCCAAAACTCAGGTCAGGGGTCTTACATATAGGGTCACACATATTGGAACTCATCTAGAAGAGGAGTTTGATCTTGAATGATGATCTGATTGATTACTAAAGTGTTTAGGTATTTCAATTCACACAATGGATCAGCTAAATAGTCTATTGAGTGATCAGTTAAAGTGTTGAGACTATTGTTTGGGGTGTTAGGAGGATTGTATTGTACATTGTTTGGAATTCTACCTAACCTGGCCAACGAGACGCCTGTCTCACTTATGCGAAATGGCCATATGGCCTGGTGCAAGATGCCCATCTCAGTTGCACCATATGGCCATCTCACAATGCAATTTGATTGCATCAAGGATTGGTGCTGACTTCAAGTCGACTACTAATTGGAATTAAATTTCTGATATATGTGCAAAAGTGCAAAGTGCGAAATGACCGTCTCATGTGCGAGACGACCATTTCAGCACATGCAGGCTGTGAAACTTGTAGAATTGTTGTGAAAAATCAAGATCTTCTTATCCTTTCCACTCCTATTTTAGTCATGTATTAGTTGGGGTCTGGAAACCCTGACCCTAACCCCTCCTATATATAGAGGGGTATTGGGGGATTCCCAAAATACATCTACTAAATCGAAAATTGAAAATCAGTTGCTCTAACAATTGTTCTCCTCTTTCATTGTGGTAACTATGAGAGCCCAATAAAGTCCTACCCGACTAGGGAGGGATAGGCAAGGGAGAGAAACAAATGAGGATCATTGTTGTAGGAGAGCATGTTGGTGACTAGTACACCAATGGGAGTGACATCTCCTTCATGTCCTTTCTAGAAGGATGACAAGAGTTCTAGTTGGTCTGTGTGGACTACTGTAGAGGAGTCATGTGATTTCTTCTAGGAGGGTAATGTCAACTCGCAGTCTGTGGAGAGTTCTAAGGAGTCAATGCATTAGGTGTCTAATTCTATTATTTGTGGATGAGTAGTTAGCCACGTCTAAGTGCAACCAGGAACTTCACACCAACCGTCCAAGACAGAGTGTCCATCTACATCGATGGGGATTATCGTTGGACTTGCTTGAGGACCAGGTATATCTTCGTGAAACCATCCTTCTCATTGAATATTTATTGATGTGATCTGCTGGTTAATGGGATATATGTTAGTAAAATTTTATTTCTACTGTCTATCTGATGTTGTATTTCCCAACAATTACTGGAGGCCCATGGACATTGTTCGGCAAATATATATCAATCCAAACTTGGTCATCCCAATTCTGTCCTTATGATCCAATCCCATTAAAGTTAATTGTGTGGATTATGATATCAAACCTCCATGTCTATCTCTACTAGACTCAACTTCTTACAGGTATCAGGGACCTCAGTGGCAAGACCATCAAGATTGATGCAATCACATGTCAAGGTAGTTGTGGGAAATTCACTAGGATTTCTACCAAGATTGACACGCGTTGCTCACTCCAACCTACTGTTTACATTGGTAGGGAGATCTTAAAGATTGAATACGAGAACCTCCCGACCTTATGTGTTAGTTGTGGACACATTGGTAATGAAGAAGCCAAATGCCCTCACACTACTACAACCATCCCCTTTGACAAACCCTTCAATCCTCTAACTAGTTGTTCCTCACTCAGTAGCGATACATGCCAGTAAACCCAAATAGTGACCGCCTAGATAGATCTTAGATAACAACCACCCACCAGGAAATGATAAAGGAAAGGAGAAAGTGTTGGGTTTTGTGGGACAAAACAGGCAGAGGAAACAAATTTTTTATCTAACCATAAACCCTCAACCAGTAGATTGCATCAACAACTATGCAATAGAAATGATGGTTTACTGAGATATACCTAGTCCTGATGCTTGCTCAATGACAATACCTCACAGCTAGTGCGGCCTTCAACCACATAGTCTTCGATGACGTATGTGCATATCCTAGTATTGACCCAGACTACGATCGACAATCATCCTCCTGAGTGACAAAAATCTCCGGCCTCTATAGATAGTCCACACGGACTACTGAGAACTCTAGTCATTATAGTTGAATAGACAACAAGGAGTTGTCCCCTTCTATCGACGTAATAGTCACCAACACACTCTCCCACAACTAGATGCTATTTTATAGTTGTCTTTCCCTCGTTGTGCCTCCTCCATGTTCGAGCGACAGTTGCTCAGACTCTCTTGGTTACCAAAACCAGAGAAGACAATAACTGTGCAAAGCAATTGATGTTCTGAGTTGTGTGTTCTGAGAAGCCCCCTTGTACCCCTCTATTTAAAATAGAGGGTAGGGTCAGGGTTCCCATCTATGTGGGAGTAGAAGGGTCCAGATTTTCCATGAACTATTTGTGTTGCGGCGGGCAAACCGCTCGGTTCGTAACTAAATTGGTCGACTGGCCAAGTGAGCCAATCGGTTTACCTAGTGAATCGGTCAGTTCACTTCCCAAACTTGCCTACAATTGAATTTTCTATTTCATTTCAAATTAATGTGAACATTAATTCTTGTCCCAATCGAATTGGACTTATAAAATGGGAAACTTTTCTCACTAACTAGGAAACCCAACACTTGCTCGGTTGGTCTGGATGAGCCGATCAGTTCACCAGAGTGAATCAATCATCTCAATGACCATGAGACGATTGTTTCACCTAGTGAACCGGTCGGTTAGTGGTCCAAGTTGTGCAGAACTCAGTCAATTCAGTTCTCAATCAATCTGACACTCTAATCAGTTGGTTTAACACTTGAACTTGATGATTCTGAGACAAGTCTATTGATTGAATGTTTAATTGAGTACCTAAACCCTTTATTAATCAATCTAAACATCATTCTTGGATAAACTCCTTTTCCATGTTAATCTTATATGTGTGACCCTATAGGTTCCATTTCACGTTGGTTGTGAATGTCCAAAACTAACTTATGATTTCACAAGCAAAGAGCAGTACCTAGTCGCACATTAGTGCTACCCAAGTGAAAAGGTAAGTTGGAGAACAACTTTCAACCTACAATTTGTGATTAATTTTACAGTGAATGTATAGTCCCTTTGTCACTGATATCTGAATTTAAACTTGAGCATGGACTTGTCATCCTCTACGTATGTTCAATTCATGTTCCTTGAACTAGAGCAGACTATATGAGATAATTGTAAGCTCAATATCATATATTGACTCACATGTGCATGACCATGCATTTCTCAATCTTACTTATCCAGTTGCTAGGATATCATACTCCCTTAGGAGGGACAAATTCCATATCTGTAACTCATAGTCAAAATGCCATGTGTCAAAGTCACCCAATCATCACCTTTATAACAACCCATATTTTAGGACTACGTTTGATGATATCAAAGTGTACCCAACGACATGTGATGAGTGCAGTGATTTCAGGTCTATGAACAACAATCACTACCAATACAATAAGAGATGATCCTGACTAACCAAGTGTGGTTTCCATGCATCGCTATTATGGTGGGTTTGTCTGATACATTGTTCTCTAACATGTATCTATATTCTTGGTTTGATATCATATATCATGACTGATGAGATAATGTCATCAACCAAAACACACTCTAGTCTTTTGTGTTATTGATGTATATGGTTATTTCCACAATAACAACTGACTAGGGATGATAGTGAGAATGTACATACTCTTAACATTCATATGATCTCATTGTTCAAGTCATGTACTTGAAGACATACATCATCGAGTATTGTTAATTCTCTAGACATCTAACATGTTATACTATTATCTCAAAATAGTTAAAAAATATAGTTGGAAATTGCCTTTATTATTATTCAAATCATTTACAAAGTATGTCATTATATTCATCATATGATTGGCTCTATGGGCATACATATCAACAAACTCCCACTTGTACTTAGAGCCAATCACCCAAGAATCTCAATCTTTGTGATCTAGCATGACCATCATGCTTCTGCTGTGAAAGTGCCTTAGTCAAGGGATCAACAATATTGTCTGTGGTTGGTACTCTACAAATCTTCACATCTCCTCATTGTACGATGTCTCGTATGAGATGGAAGTGCCTTTGTATGTGCTTGGACTGCTGATGTGATCTTGGTTCTTCAGCTTGTGCAATAGCTCCATTGTTGTCACAATAAATCTCAATTGCATTACAGATGCTAGGAACCACCCCAAGTTTAGAGATGAACTTCTTGATCCACACAACCTCCTTCATTGCATTGGATGCAGCAACATACTTGGGCTATGTAGTAGAACATGCAAGTATCTCTTGCTTGGAACTCTTCCAACTCATAGCTCTGTTGTTGAGGCAAAACACAAATCCTAATTGCGATCTGTAATCGTCTTTATCAGTTTGGAAGCTTGCATTGGTGTAACCCTTTACCACCAACTCTTCCTCACCGTCGTAGACAAGGAACTGATCCTTAATTCTTCCCAAGTACTTTAGGATGTTATTCATGGTTGTCCAGTGAGCAACTCCGTGATCTAACTGGTATCTTCTTGTCATTCCGAGTGCATACAGGACATTAGGATGGGTGCACAACGATGTGTACATGATGGATCCAATTGCAGATGCATATGGAATCCCACTCATGTGTTCCCTCTCTTCACAAGATTTGGGACATTGAGCTCTAGAGATAGGAACTCCACGTACCATGGGTATGTTTCCTCTTTTTGAGTTCTCCTTGATGAACCTCTTCAACACTTTGTTAATGTATGTGCTTTGACATAGTCCAAGAAGCCTTTTGTATCTATTCCTAAGATATAGGATGCTTCTCTTAAGTCTTTTATTGAGAATGTATTTCTAAGACATGTCTTTACCTTTTGTAAAGTAGGGATGTCATTCCCCATCAATAGTATGTCATCTACGTACAATATGAGGAATGTAGTCCTGCTCCTACTAACCTTCTTGTACACACAAGGTACATCTTCATTTTGACTAAAGCCAAACTCTTTGACTGCTTCATCAAATTGAAGATTCCAGCTTCGAGATGATTACTTCAATCCATAGGTTGACCTTTGTAGCTTACAGACTTTACTTGCATCCATTGGATTTATAAAACCTTTAGGCTATGTCATGTACACATCCTCCACAAGATTCCCATTAAGGAATGTGGTTTTAACATCCATCTGCCAAATCTCATAGTCATGGTAGGCTGCAATAGCAAGCATGATCCTGATGGACTTAATCATGGTAAATGGAGAAAAGGTTTCATCATAGTCAACACCTAGAACTTGTATGAATCCCTTTGCAACCAATCTTCCTTTATAATTTTGCACATTGCCATCCATGTCGGTCTTCTTCTTGAAGATCCATTTTCACCCTATGGATTTTACCCCTTCAGGTGGATCCACCAAGGTCCATACCTTGTTGGTATACATGGATTTCATCTCAGATCTCATGGCTTCTAACCATTTCTCAGAATATGATCCCTCCATAGCTTCTAGATATTTAGTTGGCTCATCATCTATCACCAACTCACTGCCTTCTTGAGTCACAAGATATCCAAATCTATCTGGCTCAAGGCGTGTCCTACTAGATCTATGAGGTTCCTTTGTTACTTTAGGATTTTGAGATTCCACAACCACTTGTAATTCTCTATTTTCCTCTAGTTCAACTACGAGTTCAAAGTTTTCTTGTCAGCCATGAACTTCTTTGAGTTCCACTTTTTTTTTTTTGGAATAGGTAAAAATGTATTGCCAAAAACTTGCTAAGATTTACAAGGCATCCATGCCGACATGTCTAAACAGGCTATACAAAATCATGTTGTATGGACACAAACTAGAAAAACAAAAGTATGGGGAACTAACTACAAAAACCCCAACATTTCCTAGCATGGCTGCCCATCCGCCCCATGAGCTGCGTTTTGGTGGAGAAACAGATCTAAAACTTCTGGTAATATCATCCAACAAGGCCAAGAAATCCTTGTTTTTCCCACCATGTTTCTTAGAATTTCTTTCCTTCCAAATACCAAATATAAGGCTGCCAAGAACTGTACCAAACAGCGACAGGAACCAAGGATCACTGGATCTGTAGCGGCCCCAATTCAGAATGTCGTTCATATCTAGTGGCAGATCAGCACCCCATCCATTTCTGATGCACACAATTCTCCAAATAGGTGTTGTATAGCTGCATTTGAAGAATAGATGACCAGCGCTTTCCTTCTCTCTAGAACAGAAGGCGCAGCTGCTGTCCACTAGCAGTCCCCATTTCAGAAGTTTGTCGTTGGTCAGTATACGGTTCTTGATTACTCTATAAGTAATGGTGCTCCATTTCGGGTAATAGAATTTACCCCAAACGATCCTCCACCAATTGACTTCCGTAATAGGATTCAGGTTGATCCAAGTTGTTGGGTCTTTCAAGACACCAACACCTTGACTATCAACTTGAAATCTATCCCCAATGTTGCCATAGGTTATGCACATGCCCCTCCAAACACGAGAAGGGTTGCTGCTAGCTTCAAGCACAATATGATTCTTATACCTTGACCGCATCCAAATTGACCAAGTAGTGTTAGGTTCTGTGATAAACCTCTGAACTCTTTTGCGTCTTCTTTCCTCCATGATATCCTCGGGATCAATGAGCTGTAACCCACCTTCCTTGAACGGCTTAGCAACATCCTTCCAAGCAATACTGTGGCCATTACCTCCCCATAAGAAATAAGAGGTAATGGATCTCATTTTATCAAGACATTGGCTGGGAATCTCACTAAGGCAAGCCCAGAACCTGATGGTACTTTGCAACACCGATCTGATTAGAACAAGCCGCCCAGCTAGGGATATGTGTAGCCCACTGCAACTGTTTACCTTTTCTCTGAATTTCTCAATGCACATACCAAAGTATTTACTGTGTCCTTTACCTTTGGTTAAAGGAATACCCAAGTATCTTGTGGGCAACCTCCCAATCTTGACACCAAAAGCCTCCTTCAATCTACCTCTTCTGTGATCACATGACTTTGAGTTATATATTCTTGATTTGATTTCATTGATATATAAACCTGTAAGCTTGCCAAACCGGATGAGGACCTTCTTGTACTCATGAAGTCTATTAGCATGGCCAGTGGAGAAAATGAGAATGTCGTCAGCGAATATGAGATGAGACATCACCTCGACATTCTTAACTTTGAAAACCTTAATTTTCTTAAGTGTCTCGGCCTTCTGAATAGCATAAGATAACCCTTCCATGACCAGAGAGAAAATCAGTGGTGACATGGGATCACCTTGAAGGATTCCATTAGAGGCAGTGAAAAGTCCGGCTGGAGCTCCGTTGATCAAGATGGAGAAAGAGGTGGTCTGCACGCATTGTTGGACAAGCTTGATCCATTCCTCTTCAAACCCCATTATAGTCATGATCTTCCAAATAGATTCCCATCTGATGAAATCATACGCTTTCGTAATGTCCAACTTGATACAAGACTTGGCTGTAGCTTTGTTGATACCAAAATCATTCTGGAATTCAGTGGCGAGAAGTGCACAATCCGCAATGTTCCTACCTTGGACGATGGCGTTTTGTTCTTTTGATATAATATCAGGCAGTATGAGTTTCAGTCTCCCAGCAATGATTTTCGAGATTATCTTGTAGAGGACGGAACAACAAGCTATAGGTATGTAGTCTTTCATGGTGCAAGAATTATTACTCTTAGGAATCATTTTAATGAACGAGTGGTTCACCTCCCTCAACATATTACCACCTTTGAGAAACCACTTGACCGCTTTACACATATCTGACATTATTCAGTCCCACTTTCATTGGTAGAATTTGATGTTAAAGCCATCGGGCCTCGGGGCCTTGGAAGGATGAATGGAGAATGTGGCCTTCTTAATCTCCTCTTCATCAACATCCTTGAGGAGCAATTGATTCATATGATCATTCACCCTTCTCCCTGGCATGATGTGTTCCCACCTGCAATCATGAGAAAAAGGTTGATTGTAGAGTCCATGGAAGAACTCCACAATCGTGTCAGAAATATCTTTCCTCCCCCTCTTTGTGGTACCATTTGTGTCAATGATTTCATGGATGGCTTCTTTCATTTCTTTCCTTTTTATAGCAGATTGGTAGGTCTTTGTGTTCCTATCTCCCTCCTTGATCCATTTGAGTCTACTGATCTGCCAATTGTGGACTTCCATCGCCTTCTCAAGCTTCACTAACCTGTCTTCATCCTTCACTTCTTCTAGGACAGAAAGGTTATTCGATGGATTTTCCCTAGCATAGAGGGCAGCCTTGGAGTAAGGCTCCTTAGATGTTCTAAGAAGGTTGGGAATGTTAATGAATTCCTTAGACCATTTCTTCAAAACAGCCTTGGTGTTCTTGAGTTTCTTCTGGAAGACGTACATAAGATTACCCCTAATATTAGTGTTCCACCCACTTTCCACCGTTTCATGAAAGCCTTGCCAATCACACCAGTAATTGAGAAATCTAAACTGTCTTTTTAAATTTTCTGTCTCTTTCAACTCAATTCTCATGCAAGCGTGGTCACTGAAGGGAAAGCTCTCCAATATGACCGCTTGTTGAGGAAACCTTTCAAGCCATTTGTCGTTGACCAGGACTCTGTCAAGCTGGGCTGCAATTCTATTGATCTTCTGTTTATTAGTCCAGGTGACTTTTCCTCCAATAGTTTTAATTTCATGGATAGCCGCTTTGTCAATAGTATCATTGAACTTCTGAAGAATTCTTTCCGGGACCCTTCTACCTCCCACCTTCTCGGAGTGTCTTCTTATACAGTTGAAATCCCCTAGCACAACCCAGGGTATTTCATTTTGTGCGGACTCTGTGATAGTATCCCACATAGTATTTCTTTCCTTTTCTAAGTTTTCTCCATAAATGCCTGTGGCAATGCAGCTGAAGCCATCTTTACCAAAGCAGCTAGCAGTAAGCGTTTGGTCAGTAGCATTTATGATATCCACTGTCCACTTAATTGGGTCCCAACCTAACACAATCCTACCCCCAATGGAGTCAAGATTGCTGAGAGATATCCACCCACTCGGGAAAATGTTACCAGTACTGTCTCTTCTTTCTCTCCTGATACCAGTTTCGAAATAGAAGCATAGATCAACATCTAGTTGTTTCAGAATGCTCCTCAGTTTCCTTTGTGAGTAGGGACGAGCTGCTCCCCTCACATTCCATCCAAGGATGGACATTAAAACTTGTATTTGTCCCCTCCCCCTCCACTGGGTTCGGGTGTCTTCTTCTTCTCCGGCCTCTTGGCTTGCTTTGAACTTCTTGTTTGTCTTGGACTCCTACTGCGGTGTCCACCCTCTTCCTCTACTTCTTTATCTCCCAACTGTTGCTGTTGCGGTGTCCACCCTTTGAGTTCCACTTTCCTCCCACTACTTCCTTTGGAAATAAATTCCTTTTCTAGGAAAACACCAGTTCTAGAAAGAAACACTTTGTTGTTAGATGGAGTGAAAAAGTAATATCCCCTAGTTTCCTTGGGATAACAAACAAGGTAACACTTGTCTAATTTGGGTTCAAGATTTTTACGAAACATTTTCTTGACATAAGCTTCACATCCCTAAATCCTCATAAAAGACACATAGAGACGCTTCCTGAGGCATATATCATATGGTGTCTTTTGAACTGATTTAGATGATACACAATTAAGTGTATATGCGACGGTTTCAAGAGAATAACCCCAGAATTGATCCGGAAGATTAGCTAAACTCATCATTTATCGCATCATATCCAATAATATGTGATTCCTTCTTTCTGATACACCATTATGTTGTAGTGTTCCAGGTGGAGTCCATTGTGATACTATACCACGGGCTCTCAGAAGGTCCTCAAACTCTTGGCTTAAGTATTCTCCACCTCAATCAGATGGAAGTTCCTCAATACTTTTTCCAAGTTAGTTATGTACTTCATTCATGAAATCCTTGAACCTTTCAAGATTTTTTGACTTATATTTCATCAAGTAAACATAGCCATACCTAATGAAGACATCAGTAAAGGTAACAAAGTATTGATACCCTCCATTGGCATTTGTTAGAAAAGGGCCACATACATGAGTATGTATGAGTCCTAATAGATCACTCACTCTTACTCCTTTTCCAGAAAAGGGAGCATTGGTCATATTTCCAAATAAACAAGATTCACATGTCTCTAATGATTCAAAATCAAAAGAGTCCAGATAACCATCTTTATGGAGTCTAGATATGTGCTTCTCATTTATGTGCCCTAGATGACAATGCCAAATGTATGTTTTGTTTGAGCTATTGAGTTTTTGTCTTTTAGTGTTTACACTATACACATTTGTTTGTAGATCTATTAAGTATAGACCATAAGATATTGGGGCACTTCCATAAAGGATCCCATCTTTAGATATGGAACATTTTCCATTCTAATGAAGAAATTCAAATCCATTCTTGTCCAAACAAAATATAGAAATGATATTCCTATTAATCGTAGATACATAATAGCAGTTCTGTAACTCTATTATCAACCCACTTGGTAGATATAACTCATAGGTTCCTACTACAATGGAAACAACTCTTGATCCATTAGCAACACATAGTTCAACCTCGCCTTTCTCTAAAGGCCTGCCTCTTTTTAGATCTTTCACATTTGAACAAATGTGTGATCCACATCTGGTATCAAATACCCATGATGAAGAAGCAATAAAGTTAATCTCAATTACGTATACACCGAAAGTAGAGATCTATATCTCTTACTTCATCTTCCTTGGTTTCCTTAAACCTCTCCATATTTTGAGTGTTGAAGACTTGGACCTTAGCTTGGCTTAAGAATGCTTCTTTGCCTTGCCTATGTCCTTGGATTCCATTCCACTGATCATCATCATGGAACTATTCCTTCTTCATTTGTGCTTTGACATTTGTCAAAATGTCAAGCAAATCTGACAGTAGTTTATCCATGTTACACAAGTAGTAATACTTGATAAACATGATATATGATTTAGGAAAATATTACAAAATCATATCCTTGGCCAACTCTTGACCCATAGGAATTCCCAATTTTTCTAGACGTTCTATATGCCCAATCATATTGAGCACATGGGGTCTAACTGGATATTCCTCTCCCAGTTTGCACTCAAACAATGCCCTAGAGACGTTATCCCTTTCTTACTTGTCATGCGGCTCATAGTCCATACATGCTAGTATAGGATTCTTTATGTCTATAGAATCATTGGAATGCTTCAAGTAAGCATCCATTTTAGCCTTAGGAAAACATAGAGTGGATTCCATTGGCACTGGTATCTTAGGATCATACAGAACATGTCTCATTGTCCTTATCCATTTATGGAAATATATCTAAATTAAATTGTCTGATTTCAACGATGATTTATTTTCCATTTGATTCTACAAGAAAAAACATTTGCATTTTGTCAAAACTCCTTTTGATTTAATTTGATTTGAATAAAGTTGACGATATTGATTAGGTCTTTAATTAATTATTGCTTCCACTATTTTTGATCAAATTGATAACCCTCATGTATCAATTTGGAAGATTGCAACATACAACCTTCTAGTGAGCAAGATCTTGACTTCCTGTAAGTTATGGACCAGTAAGGGCTATCACCCACAACTAGATTCTTTTAGGTAGGCAACTTTTGCCAATTGCATCATATGCAACTCTTGATAGATGTTATGCACAACTCTTTGTCATGAACATCTGCATGCCTCAAGGTGCTTAATCCTATTAAGGTCACCTTGTTAAGTCCGTTCCCAGAAGCCAACACAATGAGTATGCACCCTTTGAAGGCAGACCCACATACCCACTATCACACTTCCATGAGATAGACAATGCACCATGTGAAGGCATGCCCACACTTAATCGATCAAGCTTTTCATGTGTGTTGCTTTTGGAAGGCATCTTAAACTTAATATTTATATTTGAGGGGTTTGATATTTATATACATATACATATCTAATTACCACATATATAGTACGTATCATATACATGCTATATCCCACAAGAAAACATGTGAAGTGATAAAGTGACGATTATGGCCATCCTATTGTAATTCCTTGATCCATGAGGAATGATGGTCATCTAGGTCTATATCACATGCATCAACCTATTGTTGATGAAGATCTATGCTTGGGCCATTCTGGGATGATCAACTCATCCTATGACCGGTCGGCTTGCCTCCAATCGTCTGGCTCCTCCAGAGGGTTGGTTTACTAGGTCGTCGGTCTCGTCATCAATCCACTAACTTATTTTCTTATACGGGTCAGCCGAACAGCTCGGTCCTTCATCGGTACATCTGGGTGCCCACCATTCTTTGACATAATAGGAAATAAAACTATCCTAGTTTTACATATTGCATTGGAAAACCCCGAGTTACATTTGGGGGGAGAAAAGATGAAAGTGAATCTCGAGTTATCTCGAGATACATTTGGAATAGAAGACAGGACTTGGTATGTAGACTGAGATGCAAACAACCACAACCAACCATGAACACATAGGGGTTTATAGGCCATAACCAGATACACATCCACCATCAAAACCGTTTTAGGGGGACGCATATCGATTGCATATATGTACCATATCATATATGTATATAGGGAATATTGTGGCATTTAATTGAATATGCACATTATCCAGTTAAAGTATTTGCATCGCATGCAATAAATGGCGAAAAACTTAAATCTGATCATATCGATTAATCCTGGAACATAGTATGTTGACGTGGATCTGATGCCACTATTGGGTTTTGTGGGACATATTAGGTAGCAGAAACAAAAAAATTATCTAACCACAAACCCTCAACCAGCTGATCGGGTCAACAACTATGCAATAGGAAGGATGGTTTAATGAGATACACCTAGTCCTGAGGCTTTCTCAGAGACAATACCTCATAGCTAGTATGACCTTCAACCACCTAGTCTTCGACGACGTCTATGCAACTCCTAGTGTTGACCCATACTGCAATTCATCGTCGTCCTCCTGAGTGGAAGAAATCTTCTGCCTCTATAGATAGTGCACACAGACTACCAGGAACTCTAGTCATTCGAGTCACTACTACAAAAATGGCTTATAATGTCACTTTTGTTGGTGTCAGTTGTAATAATAAACCGACACCTAAAATATACACCGTCAGTGTATAAAATAAGACAAAATCAATCTGTGAAGGGTGACCAGACACGGGTATCGCTTTTATTCAGTGTCAGTTTCTTGTTACGAAACCGACACCGAAAAGTAACCGCCAAAACCAAAATTTCCAGCGAAAAAAATTGCCTCCAAAAATTGACATACAGTGTCGGTTTGTAAGAGAGGAACCGACAACTAAAGGTTTTTTGTGAGACAGAAATTTGCTCACTTTTTATCGTCAGTTTTGTGACAATAACTGACGTCATTGTGTTTTCGCACGAATAACCGCGAAAATTTTCACCTCCCTTTAGTGGCGGTGGTTTGTTTCAAATCGACACTTAAAATATGTATTGTCAGTTTTTTTAGCAACCGACACCTATAGTTAACATAACAGCACGTCAACCTCTTCCTCTTCTATTTCATTCATTTCCGCCGATCAGAGTTTTTGCTCCGACGATTCCCTTTGCTCTGACGATTCTGTTGTTGTCCCGCACCTCTGCCTTTGCGTCCGCCTCTGCCTCCGACACTGCCGCCACTCACTGCCTCTGCTTCTGCCAGCCGCTGCTGGCGACCGCCCGACCAGAGTAGCAGTGCCGCCCGCACGGAGCAGCACTTCCTCCCGCAACCACGTCGCCGACAAGGAGCAGCATCACCGCTCGCACGGAGCAGCACTTCTGACTGCACGGAGCCAGCAGCGTCACCGCTTGAAGCTGCCAGTAGGGCCACCTCTTCGAGCTGCTAGAAGGGCCGCCAGTTGAAGCACCTTACACGCCCATTATCAGGTTTTCCCCTGACCTGCATTGTTCTATGACAAACTGCATTTTGTTCTACACAATATTACTCACGTTTACAACATACTCACATATCAACTCAGGGTTAATGTGGGGGATTTGGGGGCGGGATATTGCACTACAAGTTCTTCATGTTCTTATCTATGCATAACCTTTTATATTTATTTATCCTCTTTCGGTTCAAGTTTTAGAATTCTAGGTAGTTTTAAGCTACATCTTCACTACTTCAACCACTCAAAATTTTTGATATGTAGATTCATCAAGTTGATGAATGCATTATTACATTGTTTAAAGCTTGATTAATTATGGTAATCTAATCATTATGTTTTAAAACTAATGAGAAGATTTAAACATTATTTGATTCAAATAATTAGGGTTTGAGAATTGAAAATCCTAATCGACAAAAATTAGGGTTTTGGTAACATATGAATACACAATTTGATCAGTATAGTCGTGTACTAAATGATTTTCAACATTTTATATACAACTAGGATTTAGTTGAAATTTGTACATGGTTTGGAGAAATTAGATATAAGTTGGAAGAATTTTTTGACTTGTTTGCCGGCCGATTTTACCCAAGATAAACTCAATCGGCCATGTATTCAAACTGAAATATAGCAATCTCGTATTTGAATTTTATCTTTTTATTGGTATATCCAATTGATCTGAAATTTTAATTATGTTTTGGAAACTCCATTTTGGACGTCTTGTTAAACTTTCCTAATTTTTTAATGATGTTTGAACTCTATAGAGAGGAGTGGCGGTTGAGTATTCCCTAGATTAACTCGACCAGCCATGTTGCATACTATATTGATTGACGATCCATGGGAAATTCTATGGATATATGACTATGCTATTTCATGTGAATATTGCCTAAAAATCAGGTCAGTGGTCAATATGCTTGGGAATTGAATTGACATTATAAAATCATATTTGAATTGTATTAGAATGAATTATACAAGTGTTTGTTGAGTCTTAAGATGAGTATGAGTGATAAAGCTAGAACTTGTATATAATGTTGCAAATGTGATGAATTGTTGAAGTGTAAGTATTAATACGTGTATCAGATGGCTGATCAGGGCCGTGTTGATGATCACTGTGAGGGTGAGGACGTGCTTGCACCGCCTGACAATGTAAGTTTTAAGAATATATCCCTATATGTTCATTTATAATTATATTATGTAAGTGTGTTTTTTTATCAAATTTTAGGTTGGTGATCTACCCCCTAAAGAAATTACAACACTTGATGAGCAACAAAAGAAAATTGAGAAAGTGAGGGGCATCACAATGATGAACAAGTTAATACAGCAAAGGGCCAATGGACCCAAATTGGTTGTGGATTTCGACCAGGCAGGAAATCCATATGGAGTGAACCACAACTCATTTGTTTCATATCTTGGGGTTCTTACTCGCAGCCATTGTAGTGTTATCCTAGAATCATGGAATAGAGTTCCTAAGGAGAAGAAAGACCACATATGGAAGGAACTATGCATGAGTTATTATTATTTGTAATTCTATTTGTGTAGATTACTAATTTTTAGGATACTAGTTAATAGCAATATATTCTATTTAATTTGCAGAGCATATTTGATCTGGATGAAAAGCTACATCGTAAATGTGTGATGCAACGTTGTGGGAGGGTCCTATAGAAATATAGGACAAATATCACCCGAGATTACATATGCGATGTTGAGAATAGGTTCTTGATAGATTCCAATTCTAGACATTGATCAGTATTTCACTAACTTTACACTAATAATTTTTGTTTGTATTCTCTTTGAAAAATAAATATAGGAAGAAGGAAGCCACACAACAATGGAACTACATGGACCCCAAAGTCTGGGAGGAGTTTGTTACCCAAAGAAAAACAGATGAATTCAAGGTATTAAGCGCCACCACTCCCAATTTAATTAATATACATTTTTATGTATTCACCTATTCAAGGTTAACCTTTAGTGTTACTAACCAAATCAACGTGCTAACTAACTAGGCTAAAAGAGATGCTCAATGAGCAAGGCGTGCACTGAATGTGCACGACCACACAATGGGTCCAAGAGGATATGCAGGCGTTCGCCAAAGACTACAAGCTGAGTCTACTCATCCTACTACTACTCAGGAGACTACAGAGTCCTCTACTACTGCTCCCGCACCTTTGCCTCGTCATGTTATGTGGATAGCTGGGAGGCAAAACAAGAAGGGAGAGATACTGAAGCCCGCAACCGCTGAGGCGGCTGCAAATATGGTAAAAATCAAACTCTTAGAGAAATCTATCGATATTGATTATTATTATGTGTACTTATGAATTTTTGTTGATGGTGCTTAGCGGGAGCTGCACGAGCAGAGGAAGGAAGGGAAGTTCATCCCTCAGGGCACAAGGGATGAACTGATAGTTGCTCTGGGTAACCCAGAGCATCCTGGACGTGTAAGGGGTGTAGGCGCTGGTGAGGGCATCAAAGCATTCTTTGGGCCATCCCAGCGTAAACATGTCCCAAAAGTGGGACTTTCACAAGCTGAGGTAACTTATTCTTATTTTAGAATGTTATTGCGAAAGGGAATTCAATAATCAGCAACTAGCATTTCTTTTATCCATGTATAGGTAGATTCCTTAATTGAAAAAAGACTCTAGGAAGCATTTCACAAGTGGAAATAGGGGCCTCAGACTGCCAGTTAGACAGTACCTGTGGCGAACCTCTCTTCTCCTACTCCTCGTATTGCAGAGGTTGGGAGTAATCCTATAGACCCACCTAGCACGTCCTCTGTAAGTATTTTTATGGCATATATAATAGCTAATCTATTTAAGATGATATGTTTGTGTATATATGCATATAAAATTCTTTAATTACGTAAATTTGTAGGGGTTGAAGCCATGCCGACTACAAAGTGAAGGATATATCATTGCAGATGCATCGGCTTACCCACCCCTTAAAGAGTGCATGTTTCATGGGAGTCCAATACCAGATGGCATGGTACGTGTGAGCCCCATACATATACTCACTGGATGGATGGATCTTGCAATGCCTCATGCACACCCAGATGCTGAAACACTTGGTGAGGCAGTAGGCAAAGTGATACTGTGGCTCGAAGCGGATGTCCTCTATACTGATATTGCATGATAAATTTTCATTACTTTACTTTGTTAGTGTATATAAATACGAGTCAATTGATATGAAATTATATATACATGTCAAAAAGATGAGACCCTCTACATTTCGGCCTCCACCTCCTCGACTACCAAGTTGGCTTCCACGAGACCTACACGCCTCGATAGGTCCTAATTGTAGGAGTGTGGCAGTATGGATCGGCATACATAATCTAAATTGCCCTATAAATGTTACTATTCCGGAGAATGATGCAGGTAAATCATATGATAACAATCTATTTATACAAGTTTAGCATACGTATTAATGCATACGTAATAGAAGTTCTAGATATGTATTAATGCAGGTCAAACATTCAGAAACAACATATTTATACAAGATATTTTTGAGTTGTTTAAGTATGAATGGTTAAACACATCTATGATAGAGCTGTGGATATGGTGAGATTAATTAATGCATACGGCAATCTGGTTTATACATCCATAAACCTTGTTTTATATACGGCAATCTGGCTTCTTATATATTAATGCATACATAATATATGTTTTGCAACCACTTATACAAGACATGTAAAGATTTTGGGTTTTCCCTTGTGGGATTTTTTGTTCCATCTTTGATTAGTCTTGTAGAAAAAGACCCTGGTTCAGTTACTTCATACTGCTATGATGCTTTTGAATATTTTGGTAAAAATAATAAGACAGTGATAATAGCTCCATTCAATGTCGAGTAAATTTACTTTGCTTGTAATTTGGACTTAAGAAAATTACATTTTTATTGCGGATATTGAGTTATTAATTTTCTACTTTCTTACCTGTAGTGCTAAGCATTGGGAGTTATTAGTTATTGTCCCCAATACATTCACCGTCTATTATCTAGATCCTGTGGGGAGTGAGTTGGATGTATTTGAACATGCAATTAAAAGGACATTATTCTCGTGAGATATATTTTATATCTGTTAACATCTGTTACTCCATTACTATTTAATTATGCAATTTAATGTGTTACATTAACATCTATATAGGGCTTTATAAGAGTATAAAAAAGTTGGAGGAAAGGTCCCCAGGAAAAAACATCTGCAGCTCATTTGGAAGAATGTGAAAGTAATTTCCTGACTCCAATGTATATATTATTTATGTGAAGTGTGCTTATTTGTATTTTTGAATATTTTGTATGTTTCAAATTTATAGTGTGCTACACAAGACAACGGCTGGGCATGTGCCTACTATGTGATGCGATTTATGAACCTAATCATCAAACATGTTGTATTGGAAATCGATAACATACAATAGGTATTATACATAGTCTCGTTACATAATATGAAATATATGAATCTTATTATAAATTATTATAATTATGTATGTACGTCATTCTCTTTGTAGGTCTTTAAAACTGAGGACTTCAACATAGGCGCTAAGCGTTTCGATGTACATGCTCCCTATACGAGAGATGAATTAGATGTTGTAAGAGAAGATTGGGCAAAAGCCCTGCAAAGAGTGGGAATTTTTCAATATGATTTTGATGATGATGACGAATAAAGAATAACTTTGTTCTCATAATTAATTTTGTGTGAATGTGAATGAATTTTTATGAATTGTCATATATGTGTGTGAAAATCATCAATACATGAATGTTTCTACATGTGTCTGAATGTGAAAAGAGATGAAATAAATGGAACTGCAGGTTGCTAATGGTTTCTACATGCGTGAAATGAAAAAATAATATGAATTAAATTTCTTATACATGAGTGTGAATCACATATATAATAATTTGTCTATCATGTTAATTTTGTAGATTTGTGGCCTATTGTTGGCTGATATCAATAGATGTCGTAAAACCTACAGTTCATAACTGAACTACAGGTTTCTCATCCTGCAACCAGCCACAACAGGTCTGCAGACTGACAGAAAAAAAAAATCAAATCATCGGCGTCAGTTATTTGTATAAAACCGATGACATATGGTTACAGTGTCGGTTTCCTTACTAGTACCAACGTCAATTTCCCTACACCACAGCCGTGCTGGCCAGCACGGCCGTGGCAGCAGACCAGACATAAATTACGTGTCGGATATCTGTATAAAACTGACGATATACAGTTACAATGTCGGTTTCCATACTAGTAACCGACGTTGATTTACCAGACACCACGGTCGTGCTGGCCAGCACGACCGTGTAAGCGGGTGATTCAGTGTCGGTTTCCTAGTAGATAACTGACACCTATACCCCCTGTTGGCGCATTTTCGACGTGTTTGCGATGGTGCGTGAAGGGTTGTGGCATCGGTTTGAGAACCAATGCGTAAAGGTTGGCCTTTTAGCGGCGCCCACATAGGTGTCGCTTAGAAACCGACACTAAAGGCCTTAAATAACTGACACTGAAGACCAGTTATATACTAGTGAGTTGAACATACTAGAAGGAGTTGTCCCCTTCTGTTGGCGTACTAGTCACCGACACACTCTCCCACAACAAGTTGTTGTTCTGTAGTTGTCTCTCCCTCATTATGCCTCCTCCCTGTTCGGGTGACACTTGCTCGAGCTCTCTTGGTTTCCAAAACCAGTGAGAACAACAAATTTATAGAGCAATTGATGTTCTGAGTTGTTCATTTCGAGAAGCCCCTTGTACCCCTCTATTTATAGTAGAGGGCAGGGTCAGGGTTCCCAACCTGTACGAGAGTAGAAGGGTTCAGATTTTCCAAAAAATGTTTGCACTACGCCAGGCGAACTGGTCAACTGGCCAGGTGAGCCGATCAGTTCACCCAGTGAACCGGTCGTTTCACTTCCCAAAATTGACTGCAATTGACTTTCCTATTTCATTAAAATTAATGCGAAGATTAATTCTTGTTCCAATCGAATTGGACTTCTGAAATAGGAAACTTTTCTCACTAACCGGAAACCCAACAGTTGCTCGGTTGGTCCAGATGAGCAGATTGGTTCCCCAGAGTGAACCGGTCATCTCACTGACAATGAGCCGATCGGTTCACCCAGTGAACCGGTCAGTTGGTGGTCCAGGTTGTGTAGAACTCAGTCAATTCAGTTCTCGATCAATCAAACACTCTAATCAGTTGGTTCAACACTTGAACTTGATAATTCTGAGTCAAGTCTATTGTTTGAATGTTTAGTTGAGTACCTAAACCCTTTAGTAATCAATCTAAACAACATTCTTGGATAAAATCCTCTCCTAGGTTAATCCTATGTGTGTGACCCTATAGGTTCCATTTCACGTTGGTAGTGAATGTCCATAACTAACTTATGACTTCTCAAGCAAAGATCGGTACCTAGTCGCACATCAATGCTACCCAAGTGAAAATGAAAGTTGAAGAACAACTTTCAACCTACAATTTATGATTGGTGTTACAGTGAATGTATAGTCCCTTTCTCATTGATATCCGAATTTGAACTCGAGGCATGGACTTGTCATCCTCTATGTATTTTCAATTCATAATACTTGAACTAGAGCAGACTGTCTAATGTATTTTTAAGCTCAATATCATATATTGACTCACATGTGCACGATGATGTATTTCTCAGTCTCGCTTATCAAGTGGCCAGGATATCATACTCCCTTAGGAGGGACAAATTCCATATGTATCACTCACAGTCAAAACCCCATGTGTTAGAGTCACTCAATCATCACCTTTATAACAACCCATATTTCAGGTTTGTGTTTGATGATGTAAAAGTGTACCCAATGACATGTGATGGGTGTAGTGATTTCAGGTCAAAGAACCACAGTCACCACCAATACAATAAAAGATGATCCTGACTAACCAAGTGTGGTTTCTATGCATCACTGTTATGGTGGGTCTATCCGATACACTATTCTCTAACATGTATCTATATGTTTGGTTTGATATCATATATCATGACTGATGAGATTTTGTCATCAACCAACACACACTCTAGTCTTTTTTGTTATTGATGTCTATAGTTATTTCCACAATAACAACTGACTAGGGACGATAGTGAGAATGTACATACTCTTAATGTGGCAACACATCCCACTATCATATAGACAACGAGGTGTTACGCGAAAACATGCGGAAAACACCATAAACCACTAATTACCAAAAAAACCATTTAATTAAAACTGATTGTAGAAAGAAGATGAACCAAGAAACTATTACATTTAGATCCTTCTCCTGCAAAGAAACATGTTATGTCAACATTTACAAGTCTTGATACGTGTCCAAAGCTTAGGAGATCAGCTGTCAAGTTATCACATGAGTTCATCACATGTTATATATACATAACGGCCCAAATCCGGCCAGTAGTAGGATATACAAAACCTCAACAACTATACATCGTGAAACAACATCAAAATGCCTCCAAGGACTTGAGAGTACATGGATGACTCTAGGCTCTACTACAAAACAACCAAAACACTAGCATATCCATCTCTTGCCATCTACTGCTCTTCTTACTACTTGGATGCAACTTTGCGACCACCACCACGTCTAGCTCGACCACCTAAAAAGGTTACAAACCAACGGGGTGAGACACACAGTCCCAGTGAGAAACATAACTCCCCGCCGAAACCACAAAAACCTCAGAAAGATAAAGCAAAAGTAGTAGATAACTGATAAAAGGTACAACAAGAGCAGTCTATATAGCAAGGCTATTCATACCATCAAACTTACCAGGATGTACGGAAGGCACATACCCAAGTATTTCTTTATGTAACATGATTAACAAGATAAGATTTATAAGATCGTACTACATAACCTAAGGGACGTATAAGTAACCGCAAGGTATAACAAGATCAACTACACAAGCAAGGCCTCAACCATTTTTCTGTGTTTTGCCTTAAGCAATAAATACTATTCGGTAGGATTACGTATTATTATGCCCACAGGAAGTGAGCCATACCGCTCAGATCAAACCGACGGCTGTGAAACCCAGAGCTGATGCCATACAAGGTCAATGTAAGAGCTGGACTCCACGACCTTTCCGCCTCGTGGTCAGTGTACGAGTACAACACAAGCAGGACTGCAGTCTCATGCTTAAGTGGCCTCAGCCACAGGGTCAGCTCCCACAGGCTACCCTCTGCCTAGCCCGCGTCAGTACAGGTCTTGGCGCTAGTGAAACTGAGCCACAGGCCTATTCACCATGCTCTGAGCCATGAACGCATTCATGCTCCCATATCATATATCCTGAGCCATGGGCCTGTTCACCATGCTCTATACATATCCCGAGTCTGCAACCACATCTGCACTTGAATCCCCTCAATTTTAGGCTAGGAGAAACCTCACATATTCAACAATATGTGCTCCGGGTTAACCCGCAGGAGAACCCGTTTCACCATCACCAGCTCCTGACGATGATGCATCTATGGCCAGGGAAAACTACATGATATGTTCCACTGTGATTAGTTAGTATAATTTAAGTGGATTGTTGAGGCAAACAAGTTGTAACACATGCATAGCATGAAACTACATTATTATTACCATCATCATGTTATTTCGGGATCTCAATCCCCCATCACAAGAAACCACTACCTCAATAGGCATTCTCATCACTTGGGATATCAATCCCAGATCATCATTAGAGGATAACACATCAACTAGGCACTTAGCCAAACTCAGGTCCTCAAACCCAAAACACATCATGCATGTTATCTCATCATCAAGAGTAACCATCAAGTAGTGTTACCCAAGCATATATATATATATATATATATATATATATATATATATATATATATATATATATATATATATATATATATATATATATATATATATATATATATATATATATATATATATATATATATATATATATATATATATATATATATATATATATATATATATATATATATATATATATATATATATATATATATATATATATATATATATATATACCTCATAGCCCTTTCACCTGGCAATGCATCTGTATGAGTCATCTGCATGGTTAGTATGCACAATCATCATGGATTAACAAAAAGACCATATTATCAAACATAGGGCAACATTGATGATTATATACTTTGTCATCCATGCCTCAACCTGTGATCACAGACATAGGCCATATCATCATGTAAAACATCTTATATGATTACCATTATCTCTGCATTATACATATCATTCCAGATGATCATAAACATATGTAAAGTCATGTTAAGTTACATAGATATAGTCTACTACCTCAAGTATATCAAGGGTCACCATCACAAGCCAAACGTGACAGCATGAAACAAGATCTAGCATATTGGTTTTCCATATAAGGAACAAAACCCTTGCTAGAAACGCCAACTACCCTCACCAAAGATAGTATCGGGCAGGGTACTATCCCCTATCGTCCAGGGTACTCTAACCTCATATCGGGAAAGTAACCAGCAGGGGGGGTAACGGCTACCACCTCAGGGTTTATCGGGCAACCCTAGGTGTCGCGCACCTCATGTGTCGTGCAATGTTGTGTTGTGCAAACACTTGTGTATCGGGTAACCAAGGCATAATGACAACCAGAATAATGAGCATCTACGCCCAAGGGCATGTCGAGCAGTAGGTGTAACGTGCAACACCATGTCGTGCAACGACGCGTCATGCATCAGGGAATCAAGCATACCGTGCACCCATGCATATCGTGCAACCACATGTGTCGTGCATTTTGGTGTCGTGCAACGCTCCGTCGGGCATCCATGTGCAATGGCTAGGGATACTATGTGACACTCTGTCGGGCATCACTACTAAGTCATGACACCCAACACCGAGGTAGCTACCAACTATATAATGTCCAGGATATATTGGCACCAAGCCACTCCTAGGTTATGTGTGTCGGGCAGGGTACTCAGCATAGTGTGATGCCTGACACAACAAGGCAAGGACCAGGGGTGTGACGCCCGTCACAACTCCACAACCTGTTGGCCAAAGCTCTAGGCCAAAGAGAGATATCGGGCAACATCACCACCAAGACCATATCGGGAAATATGCAACCCACAACAAGATCATCATCAACCCCAAGCATAAGGGCACAAAAACCCTAAAGGATCAAGAATATGGCTCACCTCTCAACAACCAAGAGAGAGGGGTCTTGCCTAGCTTCTTATCACCAATCTGGCAACACAAGGACCAACCCTAATGAAGGTTTACAACCACTACAAAGCTCACCTCTTGAATCGATGGTGAGAGAAGGGTGTTGCTCAAGCAACTAGAACACAAGCTCACCTCTCAACTCAAACAAGAGAGGAGTATTGCTCATATCACTAGAGTTTAAGCTCACTTCTCAAGACCAAGGAGGGAGAGGGGTGTTGCTCTACAAGAAACCCTAGAACAAGGTTCGGCCAACAAGAAGCAACTAAGCAAGCAACCAAACTAGCAACATACATAGCCAATATGATCATAAGAAGCATATAAGAAGGTAGTGTAGTTAGGGTTAGCAGTTATTTAACCCGCCTTAAGCAAGCTCCAAGCTCCTAGCACCACCACAAGAAGGAGAGCAAGACACTCTAGGGTTTGGCCACCACTAGAGGAAGAAGGAGACTCCAAGAAGGATCAGCCACCAAGCTTGCAAAGGAAGAGGTTGTCGTGCACCAAGGGAGAGGGGAACTAAGGAACTAAAGGGATCCTTAGCATGAGAAAGGGGACACATATATAGGAGAGGATGGAGGAGAAACCAATGTAAGACAAGGCAAGGTGTCACCCACCTAGGGACACTTGTCTAAGGGCAAAGCCACCACTCTAACATGCCCTAAACACATGTCCAAGGCCATTGCCACATGCAAGCATCAAACACCAAGTGTCCACTAGTGGTGACACAAACGAGGTCAAAGAGGGTCAAAGGGCCCATGGCCGACACACCCACACCATGGACGACATACACCCTGGGCGACACACCACAGGCCGACACAAGTACAGGCCGACACACCTAGGCCGACACAGGCACACTCTTGCCCGACACAAGGTCCAAAGAGGCAAAGGCAACACACCACAAGGCCCAACAAGGGAACACAAGCAACGAGCCCAACCCTTCTTCTCAACACTAGAGGAAGCAAGGAGAGGGAGGAACTCCTCACAAGGTGACAAACTTTCCCACAAACCCTAAACTTGGGTATATTGCAAGTAGCACCTCTAGTTCTCAACAAAACACCAACAAACCCTAATCACCACTAAAGGTGATTCTAAGCCCCAGGGTTAAGCAAAGAAAACAGGATAAACCCTAAACGGAGGTCAGGGTCCTTACAAGCTAACCCCCTACAAAGGGATTTCGTCCTCGAAATCCGAAGAGAAAAGCGAGGGGTACTTCCTCCTCATCTCTTCCTCAAGCTCCCACGTGGCTTCCTCAACACCACGATGATGCGAAAGAACCTTCACAAGAACCATGTCCTTCTCTTCAGCTTCTTAACCCTTCTATCCAGGATCATCGTAGGACCTTCCTCATAGGTCACATCTTCATCAAGCTCAACTTCGACTGGATGTATCACTATTCCTATATCCAGATGACTTTTCTTCAGCATACATACATGGAACACTGGATGTAACCTGTGCAACTCTGGCGGCAGCTCTAACTTGTTAGCTACTTTGCCAACTCGTGTTATGACCGGGTATGACCCCATATATCTGGGTGCTAGTTTATCCTTCCGAACAAACCTCAACACACCTTTCCACGTCGAGACTTTAAGATACACTTTGTCTCCTACCTGGAACTCCAAAGGTCATCGACGATTGTCTATGTAAGACTTATACCTATCATATGCCGCTTTTAACTATTGCTGTATCACCTTGATCATTTCTGTCGTTTGATGTACTAACTCAGGACCCAAAAGCTGATATTCACCAGACTCATACCAACATAAAGGAGATATGCACTTCCTGCCATATAAGGCCTCATAAGGAGCCATGTCAATGCTTCGTTGATAACTATTGTTGTAGGCGAATTCTATCAGACTGAGATGCATGTCCCAACAGCCTAAGAACTACAAAACACAAGCTCGAAGAAGATCTTCCAAAGTCTGAATAGTCCTCTCAGACTGTGCATCTGTCTGCGGGTGGAAAGTGATACTGAACCTCAACTACGTTCCCAACGCTTTGTGCAACTGTTCCCAGAAACGACTCATGAACTGCGAACCTCTGTCAGAAACTATCATTACTGGCACACCGTGCGACCGCACTATCTCGTCTACGTATACTCGAGCAAGCTTTTCGGCTGTATACATTGTCTTTACAGGTATGAAATGGGCAGACTTCGTCAATCTGTCCACTATCACCCAAATGGAATCATGATTCCTAGTTTTCCTAGGTAGACCAACTACGAAATCCATGGTTATATGATCCCATTTTCACTGTGGTATCGGCAGGGGTTGTAACGTAACTGCCGGCTTCTAATGTTCAACCTTGACTTGTTGCATACCGCACATCTAGCCATAAACTTGGCTACATCTTTCTTCAAGTCGGGCCACCAATACAAGTCATTTAGACTATGATACATCTTGGTGACTCCTGGATGCATAGCATACATCGGCGTGTGTACTTCCTCGAGCACTAACTTCCTCAGTTCGTCAGCATCAGGGACCACCATCCTATCATGATAGCAAACTAGTCCATCCTCGGACTCATGGAACCCATCACGCTTTTTGCTGCCAAACTCTGATCTGATAAACTGCACTACATCATCTGCTTGTTGTGCATCTTTGATCTGTTGTCTCAGCGTAGACTTGACTTGCATATGTGCTAAAAGTCCTGCTAACAAGGAAACTTTCATCTGCACATTCATCTACCGCAAAGAAACATACATATCTCATCTATGGCATAATAGGGAACTCAACTGTGCCTTCTTTGTAGGAAAAGAAGAAGACTTTCGGCTAAGCGCATCAGCTACCACATTCGCCTTACCGGGATGGTACTCGATGGTGCAGTCGTAATAATTGATTAGCTCCATCCATCGACGTTGTCGCATGTTTAGCTCATTCTGTGAAAAGATGTACTTCAAGTTCTTATGATCTGTGAAGATCTGACACACTTCCCCGTAAAGAGAGTGTCTCCAAATCTTTAACGCATGAACCACTACTGCCAATTCCAAGTCATGAGTCAGATAGTTCTCCTTGGGTTTCTTAAGTTGTCGCAAAGCAAAAGAGACCACATGATCTTCCTGCATCTGCACACAACCTAACACTTACTGAAAGCGCAGAAAACAACATAGACCTTTCCAGGTTCTGGTAAGACAAAGACTGGAGCACTAGTCAGCTTTTCCTTCATACTTTGGAAAGCTTGCTGGCAATGGTCATCCCAGATAAAAGGTACATCCTTTCTAGTCAACTTTGTCATTGGCAACGCAATCATGCTTAAGTCCTTTATAAACCTCTGGTAGTATCCTGCCAAACCCAAGAAACTACAAACTTCTGTCGGCATTTTCGGTTGTTCCCATTCTGCAATGGACTCCACCTTCTTAGGGTCCACCTTAACTCCTTCTATAGATATTACGTGACCCAAGAAAGTTACTTCTCTCAACCAGAACTCACACTTACTGAACTTGGCATACAACTGATGTTGGCGAAGAAGAGATAACGCTAGTCAAAGATGTCGCTCATGCTCTTGCCTGTCCCGACTATAGATCAATATGTCATCTATAAAGACTACAACAAACTGATCTAGGAACGGACGCAATACTCTGTTCATAAAATCCATGAAAGCAGCAGGTGCATTGGTTAGTCCAAGCGGCATAACCACAAACTCGAAGTGACCATACCTCATCTTAAAAGTTGACTTTGGTATGTCATCCACCTTAATCCTCAACTGATGATATCCAGACCGTAGGTTGATCTTTGAAAACACGGTAGCACCACACAACTGATCGAACAGATTGTCTATCCTCAGCAACAGGTACTTGTTCTTGATCGTAACTTTGTTCAACTGGCAGTAATCTATACATAACTGCATCGACCCATCCTTCTTCTTAATGAACAACACTGGAGCACCCCACCTGTCACTACTCGCGGGTTGACTATCGCCTCTGGCTAACTCATAGCATAGAATCGAGCCGTTGCTTGCTGTCCACGTCCTCTGCTTCCTTGAGAAGATGATCCCGCTTGCAATGCCTGACCTCGTCCTCACCCTCTACTACTACTGGGCTGCTGTCTATCTGACCCTCGTTGATTCGGCCTTGGCTGCTATGTCACTTCAACATCTCTATTCGGGAAGTTGAACCTAAAATGCCCGATCTGACCACAAAGATGGCATGACCTATCTTCAAACCGTGGCCTAGATGGCCCTGTCACTACCACAGAAGCTGTACTATGTGCCTTTGACAGTGAAGAAACATAACCTCTTCCCTTACTCGTAGACCACTATGACGGTACACTGGAACCTCTCATCACAGAAGGTGCTGAAAACCTGGGCTTCTTGAAGCCACCAAACCTCTGTCCCTGGAACTGAGCAGGCCTCTTCTTAGACATGGATTCTCTTTCCTCCCTTACTGATCGTTCAATCCTCCAGACAAATTCCACAAACATAGCAAACCGCTCATAGTTCTCCAATGCATAAACAAGTTTTGTTAGCTCAACACTTAGACCCTTCTCAAAACGTCTGATCCGCTCCTCATCTGTTGCTGCCATGCGAGGACAAAACCTCAACATATCCATGAACTTGGCCTCATACTCGGTGATGTTCATCGTTCATTGGCGCATGCTCTCAAACTGACTGATCTTCTCATCCAGATACGTCTTCGGAAAGTATCTATTGACGAACTCGCACCGGAAAACTTCCCAATCGATCACCTCACCGGGTCGCTTCTCCTCCTCGATGGTCCACTAGTGACCAGCACTACCCTTTAGAAGGTAGACGACGTGCTTTACTTTGTCTTCTTCGGGGAAGTCGAGGATCCGGAAAGCCTTCTAAAGACTTGTCAGCCACAGATCTGCATCCGCTGGATCAGTCGTTCCAGCATAATCTGAAGCTATGACTCGGTGAAGCTGCTCAAAAGTCTTCCCAATACCCGATGTTTCACCATGGGGAGCTTGTGCTCTTGGAGGAGGCACTTGTAATCTTTCTACCATGAGATCCATCATATCCATCATCTGCCCCATAAGCTATTGATAGGCAGGGTGTTCAAGAATGGCTGGGTCGGGTTGGGGGACCTCAGGCAACCGATCTTCATGTGCCCGACCAAAAGCTCCATTAACTGATGCAGCATCGCTGTTCTCGGCAGCGTGTTCTTCATGGTTCCCAGACATCTTGGCTTTTCTTCTGCTGAGGGAAGAAGATGATTGTAAGAAAATCTGGAGAACTCACAAGAACAGACACAACCTAGTCCTAAATCCCTGTAGACTCAGCAAACCTAGGGCTCTGATACCAAACTTGTGGCAACACATCCCACTATCATACAGACAGTGAGGTGTTACGTGAAAACATGCGGAAAACACCATAAACCACTAATTATCAAAAACACGAGTTAATTAAAACTGATTGTAGAAAGAAGATGAACCAAGAAACTATTACATTTAGATCCTTCTCCTGCAAAGAAACATGTTATGTCAACATTTACAAGTCTTGATACGTGTCCACAGCATAGGAGATCAGTTGTCAAGTTATCACATGAGTTCATCACCTGTTATATATACATAACGGCACACATCAGGCCAGCAACAGGATATACAAAACCTCAACGGCTATACATCGTGAAACAATGTCAAAACGCCTCCAAGGACCTGAGAGTATAGGGATGACTCTAGGCTCTACGACAAAACAACCAAAACAACAGCATATCCATCTCTTTCCTTCTACTGCTCTTCTTGCTGCTCGGCCGCAACTCTGCGACCACCACCACGTCTAGCTCTACCACCTAAAAAGGTTACAAACCAGCGGGGTGAGACACACAGTCCCAATGAGAAACATAACTCCCCACGGAAACCACAAAAACCTCAGAAAGATAAAGCAAAAGTAGTAGATAACTGATAAAAGGTACAACAAGAGCAGTCTATATAGCAAGGCTATTCATACCATCAAACTTACCAGGATGTACGGAAGGCACATACCCAAATATTTCTTTATGGAACATGATTAACAAGATAAGATTTATAAGATCTTACTACATAGCATAAGGGACGTATAAGTAACTGCAAGATATAACATGATCAACTACACAAGCAAGGCCTCAACCAATATTCCGTGTTTTGCCTTAAGCAATAAATACTATTTGGCTGGATTACGTATTATTATGCCCTGAGGAAGTGAGTCATACCGCTCAGATCCAACCGATGGATGTGAAATCCTGAGTCGGTGCCATACAAGGTCAATGGAAGAGTCGAACTCCACGACCCCTTCGCCTCGTGGTCAGTGCACGAGTACAATACAAGCAGGACCGTAGTCTCATGCTTAAGTGGCCTCAGCCATAGGGTTAGATCTCGTAGGCTACCCTCTGCCTAGCCCGCCTCGGTACAGGTCTCAGTGTTAGTGAAACTGATCCACATGCCTGTTCACCGTGCTCTGAGCCATGAACACATTCATGCTCCCTTATCACATATCCTGAGCCATGGGCCTGTTCACCATGCTCTATACATATCCCGAGTTTGCAACCGCAGCTGCACTCGAATCCTCACTATTTTAGGCTAGGAGAAACCTTGCATATTCAACAATATGCGCTCCGAGTTAACCCGTAGGAGAACCCGTTTCACCATCACCAGCTCCTGACGATGATGGATCTATGGCCAGGGCAAACTACATGATATGTTCCACTGTGATTAGTTAGTATATTTTAAGTGGATTGTTGAGGCAACCAAGTTGTAACACATGCATAACATGAAACTACATTATTATTACCATCATCATGTTATTTCGGGATCTCAATCCCCCATCACAAGAAACCACTGCCTCAACAGGCATTCTCATCACTTGGGATATCAATCCCAGATCATCATTAGAGGATAACACCTCAACTAGGCACTTAGCCAAACTCAGGTCCTCAGACCCAAAACACATCATGCATGTTATCTCATCATCAAGAGTAACCATCAAGTAGTGTTACCCAAGCATATATGCATATATATACCTCATAGCCCTTTCACCTAGCTATGCATCTGTATGAGTCACTTGCATGGTTAGTATGCACAATCATGATGGATTAACAGAAAGACCATATTATCAAACATAGGGCAACATTGATGATTATATGCTTTGTCATCCAGCCCTCAACCTATGATCACATACATAGGCCATATCATCATGTAAAGAATCTTATATGCTTACCATTATCTCAACATTATACATATCATTCCAGATGATCATAAACATATGTAAAGTCATGTTAAGTTACATAGATATAGTCTACTACCTCAAGCATATAAAGGGTCACCATCAAAAGCCAAACGTGACAGCATGAAATAAGATCTAGCATATCAGTTTTCCATAGAAGGAACAAGACCCTTGCTAGAAACGCCCACTACACACACCAAAGATAGTATCGGGCAGGGTACTATCCCCAATCGTCCAGGGTACCCTAACCTCATATCGGCCTAGCAACCAGTAGGGTGGGTAACGGCTACCACCTCAGGGTATATCGGGCAACCCTAGGTGTCGTGCACCTCATGTGTCATGCAACGCTGTGTCGTGCAAACACTTGTGTATCGGGTAACCAAGGCATAACGACCACCAGCATAAAGAGCAGCTAAGCCCAAGGGCGTTTCAAGCAGCAGGTGTAACGTGAAACACCATGTCGTGCAACGGTGCGTCATGCATCTGGGAATCAAGCATACCGTGCACCCATGCATATCGGGCAACCACATGTGTCGTGCATTTTGGTGTCGTGCAACGATCCGTCGGGCATCCATGTGCAACGACTAGGGATACTATGTGACACTTTGTCGGGTATCACTACTAAGTCATGACGCCCAACACCGAGGTAGCTACCAACTCTATAACGTCTAAGATATATCGGAAACAAGCCACTCCTAGGTTATGTGTGTCGGGCAGGGTACTAAGAATAGTGTGATGCCCGACACAATAAGGCAAGGACCAAGGGTGTGACACCCGTCACAACACCACAACCTGTCGGCCAAAGCTCTAGGCCAAAGAGGGATATCGAGCAACATCACCACCAAGACTGTATCAGGAAATATGCAACCTACAACAAGATCATCATCAACCCCAAGCACAAGGGCACCAAAACCCAAAAGGATCAAGAATATGGCTCACCTCTCAACAACCAAGAGAGAGGGATCTTGCCTATCTTCTTATCACCAATTTGGAAACACAAGGACCAATCCTAACGAAGGTCTACAGCCACTATAAAACTCACCTCTCAAATCCATGGTGAGAGAAGGGTGTTGCTCAAGCAACTAGAACACAAGCTCACCTCTCAACTCAAACGAGAGAGAAGTATTGCTCATATCACTAGAGTTTAAGCTCACTTCTCAAGACCAAGGAGGGAGAGGGGTGTTTCTCAACAAGAAACCCTAGAACAAGGTTCGTCCAACAAGAAGCAACTAAGCAAGAAACCAAACTAGCAACATACATAGCCGATATGATCATAAGAAGCATATAAGAAGGTAGTGTAGTTAGGGTTAGGAGTTATGTAACCCACCTTAAGCAAGATCCAAGCTCCTAGCACCACCATAAGAAGGAGAGCAAGGCACTCTAGGGTTTGGCCACTACTAGAGGAAGAAGGAGACTCCAAGAAGGATCGGCCACCAATCTTGCAAAGGAAGAGGGTGTCGTGCACCAAGGGAGAGGGGAAATAAGGAACTAAAGGGATCCTTAGCAAGAGAAAGGGGACACATGTATAGGAGAGGATGGAGGATAAACCAAGGTAAGACAAGGCAAGGTGTCACCCACCTAGGGACACTTGTCTAAGGGCAAAGCCACCACTCTAACATGCCCTAAACACATGTCCAAGGCCATTCCCACATGCAAGCATCAAGCACCAAGTTTCTACTAGTGGTGACACAAACGAGGTCAAAGAGGGTCAAAGGGTCCATGGGCAACACACCCACACCATGGCCGACACACACCCTGGGTGACACACCACATGCCGACACAAGCACATGCCGACACACCTAGGCCGACACAGGAACACTCTTGCCTGACACAAGGTCCAAAGAAGTAAAGGCAACACACCACAAGGCCCAAGAAGCTCATCCAAGCCCAAGGCAACACAAGCACCGAGCCCAACCCTTCTTCTCAACACTAGAGGAAGCAAGGAGAGGGAGGAACACCTCACAAGGTGACAAACTTGCCCACAAATCCTAAACTTGGGTATATTGCAAGTAGTACCTCCAGCTCTCAACAAAACACCAACAAACCCTAATCACCACTAAAGGTGATTCTAAGCACTAGGGTCAAGCAAAGCAAACATGATATACCCTAAATGGAGGTCAGGGTCCTTACATTTAACATCCATATGATCTCATTATTCAAGTGACGTACTTGAACACATGCATCATATGATTGGCTCTATGGGCATACATACCAATAGAAAGAATAAGTGCCTTTGATTACCATCCCTACTGAAGCCGGCATAGGCACATCATCGCAAAGAAAATGGCAAACAATCATGAATAGGAGGAATTATAAGAAGACAACTAGTGGCCATCTTAATCAAAATAGTAGTATGATTATGGGGGAACTGGTCGTGACTCCACTTCATATCGCTATCCACTAACTCCTTTGTTAACCTTATTGGTGATGATACTTCAACTGGAAGAGATCTATCCATGGAGGAAAAAGCCCCCTTACAATTCAATTATGATTTTGGAACCACAACATCAACAACCAAACGTGCAGGATCCGCAAGAGGTGGTGTGATGTTATGTAATAGGAGAATTATTAACCAATCTATCCTTAGCATCCTAGATAGAGTTAGAAAGAAAGGTGAATCTCGATGTAAGGACACTGATCTCTGTTTAGGGCTTATCCTGTTTGCTTTGCTTAACCCTGATGCTTAGTTGTTTGCTAATCACCTTTAGTGGTGATTAGGGTTTGTTGGTGCTTTGTTGAGAGCTAGAGGTTCTACTTGCAATTAACCCAAGTCTAGGGTTTGTGCGCAATTTTTCTACCTTGTGAAGTGTTCCTCCCTCTCTTTGATTCCTCTAGTGTTGAGAGGAAGGGTTGGGCTCGTTGCTTGAGTTCCTTTGGGCTTGGTTGAGTTTGTTGGGCCTTGTGGTGCCTTGTCCTTGTTTCTTTGGACCTTGTGTCGGACAAGAGTGCCCTGTGTCGGACTAGGTGTGTCGGCCTGTGCTTGTGTCGGCCTGTGGTGTGTCGCCCAGGGTGTGTGTCGGCCATGGTGTGGGTGTGTCGGCCATGGTGTGGAGGTGTGTCACCCACGGACCCCCATTTTTACTCTCTTTGACCTCGTTTGTGTCACCACTAGTGGACACTTGGTGCTTGATGCTTGCATGTGGCAATGTCCTTGGACATGTGTATAGGGCATGTTAGAGTGGTGGATTTGCTCATGGACAAGTGTCCCTAGATGGGCGACACCTTGCCTTGTCTTACCTTGGTTTCTCCTCCATCCTTTCATATATATGTGTTTCCTTTCCCTTGCTAAGTATCCCTTTAGTCCCTTAGTCTCCCTCTCCCTTGGTGCATGACACCCCTCTTCTTTTGCAAGCTTGGTGGCCGATCCATGCCTTGGAGTCTCCTTCTTCCTCTAGTGGTGGCTGAACCCTAGAGTGCCTTGCTCTCTTCTTGTGGTGGAGCTTGGAGCTAGGAGCTTGGAGCTTGCTTAAGGAGGGTTACATAACTCGTAACCCTAACTACACTACCTTCTTTTTTGTTCTTATATGTTTGGCTATGCATGTTGCTAGTTTAGTTTCTTGCTTAGTTGCTTCTTGTTGGCCGAACCTATGTTCTAGGGTTTCTTGGTAAGAAACACCCCTTTCTCTCCTTGGTCTAGAGGAGTGAGCTTGAGCTCTAGTAATATGGGAAATACTCCTCTCTCGTTTAAGTTGAGAGGTGAGCTTGTGTTCTAGTGGGTTGAGCAACACCCTCCTCTCACCATGGACTTGAAAGGTGAGCTATGTAGTGGTTGTGGACCTTGGTTGTGGTTGAACCTTGTATTATGCGATTGGTGTTAAGAAGCTTGGCAAGACCCCTCTCTCTTGATAGTTGAGAGGTGAGTCATCTTCTTGATCCATTAGGGTTTTTGTTCCCTTGTGCTTGAGGTTGGTGGTGACCCTATCGGGTTGCATCTTGGCCGATATGGCTTGGGTTTGGCATTGCCTGATACCCCTCTTGACCTAGAGCCTTGGACGTTATGTTGTTGTGGCTATGTCGGGCGTTGCACCTGGTTCCTGCCTTGTGTGTGTCGGGCATCACACCTTGATGAGTACCCTACCCGATACACTTAACCTATGAGATGGTTTCGTGTTGTTGTGCTGATAATATGACAGGTGTCACACTAGTATTTGCCCTGTGTGTTGGCCGATAGGTCCTGGCTAGGCTAGCTGAGCGACAGGCTCCTTGTTGCCCGGTTGAGCTGCATCCTTTGGGCGTTGTTCTTTGTTGTGTGGTGATGCCCGACAGAGTGTCACCTAGTATCCCTAAGCTGTTGCTTTTTTATGCCCGTTACACCTGATGAGTGACACGCCCATTGGCTCAGTTTCCCGATAGGCTTCGTGGCCGTTGTACCCTTGATACATGACGCAGCGTTGCCCGACTTGAGGCGCACGACATGCGTTGCACGATACACATGTGTGCACGAGATGGCTTGGTGCCTTGGGTGCCTGATGCATGTAGTTGCACGACACATGCTGCACGATACACCTAGATGCACGATACATCCTGAGATGGTAGCTTGGTACCTTTGCTTAGTGCTTGGTCGATATGTGGCTGGTTGGCTTGGCCGTTTTGAGGTTTGAGTGTTGGGCGATAGGGGAGAGTACCCTGCCCGATACCACCTTTGGTGAGGGTAGTGGGTGTTTCTAGTGAGGGTCTTGTTCCTTATATGGATAACCTATATGCTAGATCTTGTTCTATGATGTCACGTTTGGTTGACAATAGTAACCCTTGATATGCTTGATGGTAATTGCTATAGTAAGTGCACATCTATGTAACTTGACATGACATCTTATGTATTTATGATCATCTGGAATTATTTGTTTAATGCTGAGGAAATGGTAAGCATATAAGATTATTTGCTTAATGATATGACCTATGTCTAGGGTCACAGGTTGAGGCATGGATGACAAAGTATATAATCATCAATATTGCCCTATAATTGATGATACAATCTTTCTGTACTAACCATGTAGGTGATGCATAGCCAGGTAAAGAGCTATGAGGTATATATGTTGAGTAACATTGCTTTGATGGTTACTCTTGATGATGAGATAACATACATGATGTGTTTTGGTCAGAGGACCTGAGTTTGGTTAAAGTGCCTTGAGAGGCAGTGACACTATGTGATGAGGGATTGAGATGCCATGTCAATGTGATGATGCTTGAGATGGATCTAGATGATTGGCAAGAGGCCAAGTGATAACATGTAATGTTGGACCCTTGTGATGGATCAGGATGATGTTGATTACAATAAAAGCATGATATTGAGTTTCATATTGTTTATTCTTGTTGTAGGTTTGCATGTTATACAACTTGGTTGAATATTGCAATCCACTTAAAATATGTTAACTAAATTACAAATGAACCTTCATGTAGTTTGCCCTGGACATAGATCCATCATCGTCAGGAGCTGGTGATGGTGAAACAGGTTCTCCTACAGGTTAACCCAGAGCGCATATTGTTGAATATGTGAGGTTTCTCCTAGCCTAAAATAGTGAGGATTCGAGTGCAGCTGCGGTTGCAGACGCGGGATATGTATAGAGCATGGTGAATAGGCCCATGGCTCAAGACATGTGATATAAGAGCATGAATGCGTTCATGGCTCAGAGCATGGTGAATAAGCCCGTGGCTCAGATATACTAGCGTCATGACCTGTACCGAGGCAGGCTAGAGGAAGGGTAGCCTATGGAGCTGACCATGTGGCTGAGGCCATTTAAACATGAGACTGCGATCCTGCTTTGGTTCTCGTGCACTAACCACGAGGTGGGAGGTCGTGGAGTCCAGCTCTTCCATTGACCTTGTATGGCACCGTCTTTGGGTTTCGCAACTGAAGGTTGGATTTGAGCGGTACGGCTCACTTCCATAGGGCATAATAATACGTAATCCATCCGTATAGTATTTATTGCTTAAGGCAAAACATGGAATATTGATTGAGGCCTTTCTTGAGTAGTTGATCTTGTTATACCTTGTAGTTACTTATACGTTCCTTATTTTTTGTTGTAAGATCTTATAAATCTTAACTTCTTAATCATGTTCCATAAGGAAATACATGGGTATAGGCCTTCCGTACATTCTGGTAAGCTTGATGGTATGAATAGCCTTGCTATATAGACTGCTCCTGTTATACCTTTATCAGTTATCTACCGCTTTTGCTTTAATCATTATTTGGTTTTATAGTTTTGGTGGGGAGTTATATTTCTCGATGGGACTGTGTGTCTCACCCCGCTGGTTTACAACCTTTTTAGGCATTCACGCTAGACGTGGTGGTGGTCGTGGGGTTGCGGCCGAACAACAAGAGGAGCAGTAGAAGGCAAGAGATGGACATGCTGCTATTTTGGTTATTTTGTAATAGAGTCTTAGAGTCATCCTTGTACTCTTAGGTCCTTGGGGGCGTTTTGATGTTGTTTCACGATGTATAGTCGTGATATTTTGTATATCCTGCTGCTGGCCGGATGTGGGCCATTCTGTATGTAATAACATGTGATGAACACATGTGATGGCTTGACAGCTGATCTCCTAAGCTGTGAACATGTGTCAAGATCTTGTAAATGTTTATATAACATGTTTCTTTGCAGTATGGGGACCTCAATGTAATAGTTTCTCAGTTATTCCGCTTTCTGCAATCGGTTTTAATTAACCCGTGTTTTTGGTAAGTTGTGGTTTATGGTGTTTTCCGCACATTTTCGCGTAACACTTCGCTGTCTGTGTGATAGTGGGATGTGTTGCCACAAGTTTGGTATTAGAGCTCTAGGTTCGCTGAGTCCATAGGGATTTAGGACTAGGTTGTGTCTATTCTTGTGAGTTTTCTAGATTTGCTTACAATCATCTTCTGCCCTCAGCGGAAGAAAAGCCAAGATGTCTGGAAACCATGAAGAACATGTTGTTGAGAACAGTGATGCTGCATCGGTTGATGGAGCTATAGGGCAGGCACATGAAGATCGGGTGTCTGAGGTCCCCCAACCTGACCCAGCCATTCTTGAACACCCTTCCTATCAACAGCTTATGGGGCATATGATGTCTACGATGAATCTCATGGTAGAAAGATTGCCAGTGCCTCCACCGAGAGCATAGACTCCCCATGGTTAAACATCGAGTATTGGGAATACTTTTGAGCAGCTTCGTCAAGTCGGAGCTTCGGACTATGTTGGGATGACTGATCCAGCGTATGCAAATCTGTGGCTGACAAGTCTTGAGAAGGCTTTCTGGATCCTCGACATCCCCGAAGCAGACAAAGTCAAGCACGCCGTCTACCTTCTGAAGGGCAGTGTCGGTCACTGGTGGACCATCGAGGAGAAGTGACCTGGTGATGTGATCGGTTGGGAGGTTTTCCGGTGTGAGTTCGTCAGCAGATACTTTCCGAAGACGTATCTGGATGAGAAGATCAGTCAGTTTGAACGCTTGCGCCAAGGAATGATGAACGTCACTGAGTATGAAGCCAAGTTCATGGACCTGTTGAGGTTTTGTCCTCACATGGCAGCAATAGATGAAGAGCGGATCATATGCTTTGAGAAGGGTCTAAGTGCTGAGCTGAAAACACCTATTTCTGTGTTGGAGAACCGAGAATGGTTTGCTATGTTTGTGGAATCTGTCCGGAGGATCGAACGATCAGTTAGGGAGAAAAGAGAATCCATGTCTAAGAAGAGGCCTGCTCAGGTCCAGGGATAGAGGTTTGGTGGGTTCAAGAAGCCTAGGTTTTCAGCACCTTCAGTGATGAGAGGTTCCAGTACACCGTCGCAGTGGTCTCCGAGTAAGGGAAGAGGTTATATGTCTTCACCATCAAAGGCACATAGTACAGCTTCAGTGGGAGTAACAGGGCCATCTAGACCATGGTTTGAAGATAGGGCATGCTATCATTATGGTCAGATCGGACATCAGAGGTCAAACTGCCCGAGTAGAGATGTTGAAGAGAGGTAGTAGTTGAGACTGAATCAACAATGGTCAGAAATACAACAACCCAGTAGTAGCAGAGGGCGAGGACGCGGTCAAGCGTCGCAAGCAGGATCGTCTGCTCAAGGAAGCAGAGGACGTGGATAGCAAGCAACGGCTCAATTCTATGCTACGAGTCAGCCAGAGGAGATAGTCAACCCGCGAGTGGTGACAGGTCAGATGGAGTTATTTCATTCTGATATGTCTTCTTCTTGCTTTATATTTGTTCTCATTGACCCAGGTGCTACAAACTCTTTTATCGCCTATAGTATGCTTGAGAACTGTCGTTTACCTGTTAGTTGTAAGAAAGATAGCTTGTTGTTAGAAACCTCTATTGATAGTTCCTCGATGCTTTGAGAAGAGTGTCCATCTTGTGTCTTATCTTTTTCGAGACACAGTATAGAAGTGGATCTTATACCACTTGATATGCACGGTTTCGATGTTATCCTTGGGATGGATACGTTAGAGAAGTATAAGGTTGTTTTGGACTGTGGTTTCAAGCAAGCTGTGTTTGATAATGATGGAGAAAAGTGGATTTTCCAAGGAGATAGGAAGATTGTTTCGACGTGTCTAGTGTCAACTATGGTGGTAGAGAGGTTGTTACGACAAGGATGTGAAGCGTTCTTAGCTCACGTTGTGGATAACGTTGTGGATACCAAGGCAAAGGGTCCTAGACTTGAGGAGGTGTCGGTTATCCGAGAGTTTGCGGATGTGTTTCCTGATGAGTTTCCCGGTGTTCCTCCACCCTGAGAGATTGATTTTAAAATCAATCTAGTTCCAGGAACGCATCCAATTGCGCAAACACCGTATAGGATGGCCCTAGTAGAGATGGCAAAGCTTAAAAAGCATCTACAAGAGTTGTTGGAGAAAGGTTTCATCCGACCAAGTACGTCGCCTTGGGGTTCTCCAGTGTTGTTCGTTAAGAAGAAGGATGGGTCGATGTGGTTATGTATAGATTACCGATAGTTGAACAAGGTCATGATCAAGAAAAAGTACCCGTTACCAAGGATAGATGATCTGTTCGATCAGTTGTGTGGTGCTACAATGTTTTCAAAGATCGATCTATGATCTAGATATCATCAGCTGAGGATTAAGACAGATGACATACCAAAGTCAGCTTTTAGGACGAGGTATGATCACTTCGAGTTTGTGGTTATTCCGTTTGGGCTAACCAATGCACCTGCTACTTTCATGGATCTGATGAACCGAGTAATCTGTGCTTTCCTATATCAGTTTGTTGTAGTCTTTATAGATGACATCTTGATCTATAGCCGGGACCGGCAAGAGCATGAGCGACATCTTCGACAAGTGTTGACTCTTCTTCGCCAACATCAGTTGTATGCCAAGTTCAGTAAGTGTGAGTTCTGGTTGGAAGAAGTGACTTTCTTGGGTCATGTGATATCTGCAGAAGGAGTTAAAGTGAACCCAAAGAAGGTGGAGTCCGTTGCAGAGTGGGAACAGCCAAAGACGCCGACAAAACTTCATAGTTTCCTGGGTTTGGCAGGATACTACCGGAGGTTTAACAAGGAATTCAGTACGATTGCGTTGCCGATGACAAAGTTGACTAGAAAGGATGTACCTTTTGTCTGGGATGATCGTTGTCAGCAAGCTTTCCAAAGTTTGAAGGAAAAGCTGACTAGTGCTCCAGTGCTAGTGCTGCCAGAGCGTGGGAAGAGCTATGTTGTTTTCTGCGATGCTTCCAAGAAAGGTTTAGGTTGTGTGCTGATGCAGGAAGATCATGTGGTTTCTTTTGCTTCACGACAACTTAAGAAACACGAGGAGAACTACCCGACTCATGATTTAGAGTTGGCAGCAGTGGTTCATGTGTTAAAGATTTGGAGACACTATCTTTACGGGGAAGTGTGTCAGATCTTTACAGATCATAAGAATCTGAAGTACATCTTTTTGCAAAATGAGCTAAACATACGACATCGCCGATGGATGGAGCTAATCAATGATTATGACTGCACCATTGAGTATCATCCGGGTAAGGCGAATGTGGTAGCTGATGCGCTTAGCCAAAAGTCTTCTTCTCTTTCTTCAAAAAAGGCACAATTGAGTTCCCTGGTATGCCATAGATGGGATATGCTTGTTTCCTAGCGGCAGATGAATGTGCAGATGGAAGTTTCCTCGTTCGCTAGACTTTTAGCACAGATGCAAGTCAAGCCGAAGCTGAGACAACATACCAAAGATGCACAGCAAACAAATGATACAATATAGTTGATCAGATCAGATATCGGAAGCGAAAAGCGTGATGGGTTCCATGAGTCCGAGGATGGACTAATTTGCTATCGTGATAGGATGGTGGTCCCTGATGCTGATGATCTGAGGAAGTTAGTGCTAGAGGAAGCACACACGTCAATGTATGCTATGCATCCAGGAGTCACCAAGATGTATCATAGTCTGAAGGACTTATGTTGGTGGCCTGGCTTGAAGAGAGATGTAGCTGAGTTCGTGGCTAGGTGTGCGGTATGTCAGAAAGTTAAGGATGAGCATCAGAAGCTGGAAGGTACATTACAACCCCTGCCGATACCGCAGTGGTAATGGGATCATATAACCATGGATTTCATAGTTGGTCTACCCAGGACAACTAGGAATCATAATTCCATTTGGGTAATAGTGGACAGATTGATGAAGTCTGCCCATCTCCTACCTGTAAAGACAATGTATACATCTGAGAAGCTCGCTCGAGTATATGTGGATGAGATAGTACGTTTGCACAGTGTGCCAATGACGATAGTTTTTGACAGAGGTCCTCAGTTCACAAGTCGTTTCTGGGAACAATTACACAAAGCGTTGGGAACACAGTTGAGATTCAGTACCAGTTTCCATCCATAGACAGATGGACAGTTTGAGAGGACTATTCAGACTTTGGAGGATCTCCTTTGAGCTTGTGTTTTGTAAATCCTAGGCTGTTGGGGCATGCATCTCAGTTTGGTAGAGTTTGCCTACAACAACAGTTATCAGCGGAGCATTGAAATGGCTCCTTATGAGGCCTTATATGGAAGGAAATACATATCTCCTTTGTGTTGGTATGAGTCTGGTGAATATCAACTTTTGGGTCCTGGGTTAGTATAGCAGACGACAGAAAACATCAAGGTAATATAGAAATAGTTGAAAGCGGCACAGGACAGGCAGAAGTCTTATGCAGACAATCACCGACGTCCTTTGGAGTTCCAGGTAGGAGACAAAGTGTATCTTAAAGTCTCGCCGAGGAAAGGTGTGCTAAGGTTTGGCCGGAAGGGTAAGCTAGCACCCAAGTATATGGGGTCATACCCAGTCATAGCACGTCGGCAAGGTAGCTTACGAGTTAGAGATGTCGCCAGAATTGCACAGGTTACATCCAGTGTTCCATGTCAGTATGCTGAAGAAAAGTCATCCAGATTCAGGAACAGTGATACAACCGGTCGAGGTTGAGCTTGATGAAGATGTGACCTCCGAGGAAGGTCCTGTGATGATCTTTGATAGAACAGTTAAGAAGCTGAAGAGGAAGGACCTAGTTCTTGTGAAGGTTCTTTGGCATCATCATGGCGTTTAGGAAGCCATGTGGGAGCTTGAGAAGAGATGAGGAGGAAGTATCCCTCTCTTTTCTCTTCGGATTTTGGGGACAAAATCCCTTTGTAGGGGGTTAGCTTGTAAGGACCCTGACCTCCATTTAGGGCTTATCCTATTTGCTTTGCTTAACCCTGATGCTTAGTTGCTTGCTAATCACCTTTAGTGGTGATTAGGGTTTGTTGGTGCTTTGTTGAGAGATGGAGGTGTTACTTGCAATTAACCCAATTCTAGGGTTTGTGGGCAAGTTTGCCACCTTGTGAGGTGTTCCTCCCTCTCTTTGCTTCCTCTAGTGTTGAGAGGAAGGGTTGGGCTCATTGCTTGAGATCCTTTGGGCTTGGTTGAGCTTGTTGGGCCTTGTGGTTCCTTGTCCTTGTTTCTTTGGACCTTGTGTCGAGCAAGAGTGCCCTATGTCAGCCTAGGTGTGTCGGCCTGTACTTGTGTCGGCCTGTGGTGTGTCGCTCAGGGTGTGTGTCGGCCATGGTGTGGGTGTGTCGGCCATGGTGTGGAGGTGTGTCGTCCATGGACCCCCCTTTTGACTCTCTTTGACCTCATTTGTGTCACCAATAGTGGACACTTGGTGATTGATGCTTGCATGTGGCAATGGCCTTGGACATGTGTTTAGGGCATGATAGAGTGGTGGCTTTGCTCATGGACAAGTGTCCCTAGGTGGGCGACACCTTGCCGTGTCTTACCTTGGTTTCTCCTCCATCCTTTCCTATATATGTGTTTCCTTTCCCTTGCTAAGGATCCCTTTAGTCCCTTAGTCTCCCTCTCCCTTGGTGCACGAAACCCCTCTTCTTTTGCAAGCTTGGTGGCCGATCCTTGCCTTGGAGTCTCCTTCTTCCTCTAGTGGTGGTCGAACCCTAGAGTGCCTTGCTCTCTTATTATGGTGGAGCTTGGAGCTTGCTTAAGACGGGTTACATAACTCCTAACCCTAACTACACTACCTTCTTTTATGTTCTTATATGTTTGTCTATGCATGTTGCTAGTTTAGTTTCTTGCTTAATTGCTTCTTGTTGGCTGAACCTATGTTCTAGGGTTTCTTGGTGAGCAACACCCCTTTCTCTCCTTGGTATAGAGGAGTGAGCTTGAGTTCTATTAATATGGGCAATACTCCTCTCTCATTTAAGTTGAGAGGTGAGCTTGTGTTCTAGTGGCTTGAGCAACACCCTCCTCTCACCATGGACTTGAAAGGTGAGATATGTAGTGGTCGTGGACCTTGGTTGTGGTTGAACCTTATGTTGCCCGATTGGTGTAAAGAAGCTTGGCAAGACCCCTCTCTCTTGATAGTTGAGAGGTGATTCGTCTTCTTGATCCATTAGGGTTTTGGTGCCCTTGTGCTTGAGGTTGGTGGTGACCCTGTCGGGTTGCATCTTGGTCGATATGGCTTGGGGTTGGCGTTGCCTGATACCCCTCTTGACCTAGAGCCTTGGACGTTATGTTGTTGTGGCTATGTCGGGTGTTGCACCTGGTTCCTGCCTTGTGTGTGTCGGGCATCACACCTTGATGAGTACCCTACCTGATACACTTAACCTATGAGATGGTTTGGTGTTGTTGTGATGATGATGTGACCGGCGTCACACTAGTCTTTGCCCTGTGTGTCGGCTGATAGGTCTAGGCTAGGCTAGCTGAACGACCGGCTCCTTGTTGCCCAGTTGAGCTGCATCCTTTGGGCGTTGTTCCTTGTTGTGTGGTGATGCCCGACAGAGTGTCACCTAGTATCCCTAAGCCGTTGCTTTTTGATGCCCATTGCACCTGATGAGCGACACACCCATAGGCTCAGTTGCCCGATAGGCTTCGTGGCTGTTGTACCCTTGATACCCGATGCAACATTGCCCGACATGAGGTGCACGACATGCGTTGCACGATACACATCTGTGCACGAGATGGCTTGGTGCCTTGGGTGCCCGATGCATGTGGTTGCACGACACATGTTGCATGATACACCTAGATGCACGATACATCCTGAGATGGTAGCTTGGTACCTTTGCTTAGTGCTTGGTCGATATGTGGCTGGTTGGCTTGGCCGTTTTGAGGTTTGAGTGTTGGGCGATAGGGGAGAGTACCCTACCCAATACCACCTTTGGTGAGGGTAGTGGGTGTTCCTAGTGAGGGTCTTGTTCCTTATATGGATAACCTATATGCTAGATCTTGTTCTGTGATGTCACGTTTGGTTGACAATAGTAACCCTTGATATGCTTGATGGTAATTGATATACTAAGTGCACATCTATGTAACTTGACATGACATCTTATGTATTTATGATCATCTGGAATTATCTGTTTAATGTTGAGGAAATGGTAAGCATATAAGATTCTTTGCTTAATGATATGACCTATGTCTAGGGTCACAGGTTGAGGCATGGATGACAAAGTATATAATCATCAATATTGCCCTACGATTGATGATACGATCTTTCTGTACTAACCATGTAGGTGATGCATATCCAGGTAAAGAGATATGAGGTATATATGTTGAGTAACATTGCTTTGATGGTTACTCTTGATGATGAGATAACATACATGATGTGTTTTGGTCTGAGGACCTGAGTTTGGTTAAAGTGCCTGAGAGAGTGCCTTGAGAGGCAGTGACACTATGTGATGAGGGATTGAGATCCCATGGCAATGTGATGATCCTTGAGATGAATCTAGATGATTGGCAGGAGGCCAAGTGATAACATGTAATGTTGGACCTTTGTGATGGATTAGGATGATGTTGATTACAATAAAAGCTTGATATTGAGTTTCATGTTGTTTATTCTTATTATAGGTTTGCATGTTATACAACTTGGTTGAATCTTGCAATCCACTTAAAATATGTTAACTAAATTACAGATGAACCTTCATGTAGTTTGCCCTGGCCAAAGATCCATCATCGTCAGGAGCTGGTGATGGTGAAATGGGTTCTCCTATGGGTAAACCCGGAGCGCATATTGTTGAATATGCGAGGTTTTTCCTAGCCTAAAATAGTGAGGATTCGAGTGCAGTTGTGGTTGCAGACTCGGGATATGTATAGAGCATGGTGAACAGGCCCATGGCTCAAGACATGTGATATAAGAGCATGAATGCATTCATGGCATAGAGCACGGTGAACAGACCCGTGGCTCAGATATACTAGCGCCGTGATCTGTACCGAGGTGGGCTAGAGGAAGGGTAGCCTATGGAGCTGACCCTATGGCTGAGGCCACTTAAGCATGAGATTGCGGTCCTACTTTGGTTCTCGTACACTGACCACGAGGTGGGAGGTCGTGGAGTCTAGCTCTCCCATTGACCTTGTATGGCACCGGCTTTGGGTTTCACAACCGAAGGTTGGATTTGATCGGTACGGCTCACTTCCTCAGGGCATAATAATACGTAATCCAGCCGTATAGTATTTATTGCTTAAGGCAAAACACGAAACATTGATTGAGGCCTTTCTTGAGTAGTCGATCTTGTTATACCTTGTATTTACTTATACGTTCCTTATGTTCTGTGGTAAGATCTTATAAATCTTAACTTGTTAATCATGTTCCATAAAGAAATACATGGGTATATGCCTTCCGTACATTCTGGTAAGCTTGATGGTATGAATAGCCTTGCTATGTAGACTGCTCCTGTTATACCTTTATCAATTATCTACCGCTTTTTCTTTAATCTTTCTTTGGTTTTATAGTTTTGGCGGGGAGTTATGTTTCTCACTGGGACTATGTGTCTCACCCCACTGGTTTACAACCTTTTTAGGCATTCGAGCTAGACGTGGTGGTGGTCGCGGGGTTGCGTCCGAGCAGCAAGACGAGCAGTAGAAGGCAAGAGATGGACATGCTGCTGTTTTGGTTGTTTTGTCGTAGAGTCTTAGAGTCATCCATGTACTCTCAGGTCCTTGGGAGCGTTTTGACGTTGTTTCACGATGTATAGTCGTTGATGTTTTGTATATCCTGTTGCTGGCCAGATGTGGGTCGTTTTGTATGTAATAACAGGTGATGAACTCATGTGATGGCTTGACAGCTGATCTCCTAAGTTGTGAGCATGTGTCAAGATCTTGTAAATGTTTATATAACCTATTTCTTTGAAGGATGGGGACCTAAATGTAATAGTTTCTCAGTTATTCCACTTTCTGCAATCGGTTTTAATTAACCCGTGTTTTTGGTAAATTGTGGTTTATGGTGTTTTCCGCACGTTTTCGCATAACACCTCGCTATCTGCGTAATAGTGGGATGTGTTGCCACACTTTAGAAGCCCAAGATAGTGCTAAAGTCAGTGAAGCCTGAAGGTTATTCTACAACTCTAAGTCAAACACTATAGATGAAGAAATCCAAGACATCACTTAAGATGATTCTGACCATGTGGTGGGGTTGCATAATGACATTTGATGGTAACTCTCTCCTTCTTACCAATGAACTATCTACGAGGGGATATCCAGGGTGCTTTCTTTAATGATAAATTTCAATACATTTGTCATGTCAAAATAAAACACAAACATAATCTGATGGAAATTGTCGAACTGTGTTGTAGTGGTGCCCATGCAGATACCATCCTCAAAGCCACTGGATTCTCATCCTCCCATAGGGTCAAACCAGTTGGTTATTTTGGATGCATATGGGTCCTTTGAGATGATGATACTTTCTCCGTCGATATCTTCTTAACCATAGGCAGTTCATCCACTATCACATCAACCATAAGTCCATGATCACCTTTGTTTACGGTAGCCCAAATCCTACCACATTAAAGTTGTTATGGAATCATCTTACTGACATTACTACTGGAATCTCATAGGATTGGGCGGTCATTGGATATTTCAATACCATGCTATCCCCCTCTAAGAAGGAAGGTAGCAGGTTTCTCAATCACAGATCTTGTGCCAACTTCAATAAAGTTTTTCTTGCCTCATGCTTAGAGAAAGTACCTACTATCGGCAAGTGGTTCACTTTCCACAATAGAAAACTTTTTGAGTTCCTTGATCGCTTACTTGCTAATGTCAAATGGATGGATTGCTATCAATCAACGACTACTACTACTTTGATCCTCCGCCATTGTTTCTCTAATCACAATGTAATACTTGTTACGCAATGCGCAGGTGACGACCCCTAAAATCCTATTTTTAGAACTCGATCAGGCTGGATCTTAAGGGATGACTTCACACAATAGATCACCACACACAAGGATAGCAACCTTCCCTTCAACAAAGCACTGCAAAACTTTGAGCCAGCCATCCTGAAATGGGAGGCTCAATTTATGAGATCATGTGTTGACTTCAATAAATTTCAGAGCTTAGCAAAAGTCCCTACTATCAACCAGTGGTTTAGTTTCCACAGAGGATGAATTTTTGAGCACCTCAATCGCCTACTTGCTAATGAAAAATGGATGGATTGCTACCAGTCAACTATTGCTTTAATCCTCCCCCATTGTTTCTCTAATCATAATGCAATACTGGTTACACAATGCGTAGGTGACGACCAATGAAATCATGTTTCCAAAACTCGATCAAATTGGATCTTAAGGGACGACTTCACACAGTAGGTCACCACACACTGGGATAGGAACCTTCCCTTCAACGAAGTGCTATGGAACTTTTATCCAGTCATCCTAAAATGGGAGGCTCAATTTATGAGATCATGTGCTGACTTCAATAAAGTTATGCTTGCCTCAGGCTTAGCGAAAGTCCCTACTGTCATCCAGTGGTTTACTTTCCATAGAGGATGTCTTTTCGAGCACTTTGATCGCCTACATGCTAATGACAAATGGATGGATTTCTACCACTCAACTACTAGTTCGATCCTCCCCCGTTGTTTCTTTGATCATAATGTGATACTGCTTACACAATGCGTAAGTGACGACTGCTAAAATCATGTTTTTAGAACTCTATCAAGCTGCAGCTTAAGGGACAACTTCACAAAATAGGTCACCACACACTGGGATAGAAACCTTCCCTTCAACAATGCACTATGGAACTTTGATCCATCCATCCTGAAATGTGAGGCTCAATTTATGAGATCTCAATACCAAATAAAAAGTCTCATATCATTAGACATCTTTTAATTAGATGCAAGTATCTTTACCTTTAAACTATAGTTTATGTAATGAAATCAAATGCATTTACCTCCAAGAAAGACTACAAATAATTCTTTTGCATGAGGAAGCATATTGGAGACAGAAATCCCAAATTAACGGCCTTCAACTGGGTGATAATAGTACTAATTTCTTCCATTCCTACGTAAAAGCCAGACGTCAACGATGCCAGATCAGTAGACTGAAGAACTCTCATGGTGAGTGGATTTCTAAAGAAGAACCTCTTAGACATCTAATCTGGTCCCATTTCTAGAATATCCTGGCACCTCCACAACTGCAACCCCACCAACATATCAGCTACGTCTGTGCCTTCCCAGGCCTATCATTCACACAACATTGTAGGCTAGCATTCATCCCCTCTGTTGAAGAGATCAAATTCACCCTTTTCAAGATGAATTCGTCCAAAGTGTCTGGTCTAGATGGAGTACACATTGACTTCCTACAAGATAATTGGAATACCATCGACTCGTCTGCTATTAGAGAAATTTGTTCGGTCTTTGACACTAATACCATCAATCCCAACATGATAAACTCCCATATTGTCTTGAAACCCAAGTCAGGTAATATTGAATCATGCAACAACATGTGTCCCATCTCGCTCACAAAGTCATGCTTCAAACTGATCTCTAAAGTGCTAGTGGAAAGAATCAAGACTCTACTAAATGACTGAATTTCACCAATGCAATCCAATTTTATACCAGGAAGAAGTATTACTGACAATGTTTTCCTTGTCCAAGAAGCAATTCACTCAATGCGGACCTGGAAAGGAAAGAAAAGATGGATAGTTGTGAAACTTGATTTGACAAAAGCTTTTGATTGAATGAGATGGGTATTCATTGGAGAAACGCTTACCAAGACTGGGATCCCAAACTTAGTAGTTGAACATATCATAAACATCTTATCCTTGGGATACTCTTCTATCATGTGAAATGGGTCCCCTCTTCCCCCTATTAAAGCAAACCAAGGGTCAGGCAAGGGGACCCCTAGGTCCTTACATGTTTGTTTTCTGTATGGAACGCCTCCAGCAAGCCATAAGCATGTCATTTAATGAAGGGGAGTGGAATCCAATGTTCTTGTCTAATAAGGGAACTCCCATATCACACTTAATGTTGGTTGTCGACATCATTCTCCTTGTTGAAGCTGCAATGCAACATGCCTCGTGTATTAAGCATTTGTTGAGAAAGTTCTTTGAGGATTCTAGTTAGAAAGTTTCTCTAGAAAAATCAAGGAAAATTCTTCCCACAACACCTCTTGCACCACCATCTCCACCCCCAACTCGAGAAATTGTGAAAATGGAACAATCCACACTGTGCAAACAGTCTGTGCTGCGCAAGAAGGTGAAGAGTCACCTGGTGTTGGATCCTTTGCTACTTATAACCGTGATCTGCTACATGCATACCATGCAACCACATGCTTTAGTAGAAATAGTAGGTTTTCTGACCAATCAAAGCAGCTATACAAAATTCAAATTTCATGGTTGTTCATATTCTAGTACAGTTCAACTATATAATCCACATTGTGTGCCATTTGTTATTTGAATTTTCATCATATTCCCTCCATTTTTGTATCCTATATATACTCAGTTGGATCTCGAGCAAAAACCCTCCATTTGTTATTTGAATTTTGAACATATTCGCTCCATTTCCGTATCCTATATATACTCAGGTGCCTCTCGAGCAAGAACTCTTTTTTGCTCATTTCTGTTCTAATAATTACTGCTTGAAGGATAGCATTCGAGGTTATCCATTCTACTATATAAAGGTTAGTATCCATTTACATTTTTTAGCAGCAACCCTTCATGTAAATGAATAACACCATTTTTATATTACATTTGTACCAATTCACAGCTTAAACAATAACAATTTAGAACCCAGTCTATGATCGAATGGTATATATTCATTCAGCAAGAGTCTCCGCTGATTGCTGATTGAAGGTTAGCCTTACATCATTAACCGAAGATTCTTATTTATCCTCTCATTTATTTCTAGCATTTCCAAATTTACACAACAAGAGAGGTAATCCAGTCTAGCGATTAAATGGTATATAATCTGCTCCATAACCGCTCCAACAATATTGTTGAATGAAAATAACTTAGTGGATTAATGATTGGCTTATTAGTTGGTACTATTTTATTGTGAATTGGTACAAATGCACATATAAATACGGTGTATCGAAAGTCTTCACTAAAATTGGCGAATCGACGCCATATACCTTTTTCTAATCAAAACAATACATATAAATTAATAAACCGTACCTTTAATTCCAGTCACAGTGCTTATTTGTCTACTGTTTTAATGTTACAGATGCCAATAGATGACATCGATCTTAATGTACCACTTAATTGCAATCAAGAAGATATATTCGACTCCCCAACTAACCCAGATGTATCCATTTTGCAAAATATGAATTTTTCTAAACTTGTCATTCCAATTATTGATGATTGAGTTGAAAAACCAAAAGTTGGCATGGTATTTGATTCCATTGAAGAAGCCAGGTCATTTTATGTAGCGTACGCTGATGCTTGTGGTTTTGAAGTATGAACAACACATTTTACAAAAAATCAGTGCACAAATTCTATTGTGAGATTAACCCTATCATGCATTAAAGTTGGTAGACCTCCCAAAATTGCAAATACTACTATGTATTGTCGTCGTCCAACTTGTAAGACCAACTGTGTTGCCCATATACAATTTTTCCATGACACATATAGTGATCGGTTTGTTATTACATCTTTTCAAGAACAACACAATCACCCCCTTTTAGAACCAAGCATTCTGAGATTGTTTCCTTCAAAAAGAAAGATCCCGGAAGACATTGCGAGGAGGATTTATCTAAATGATCGTGTTGGTACACTATTTGAATTATATTTACCTATTATATCATTAGACAATACCAATTTTTATATTAACAATACTAATCATTACAGGTATCAGTGCTGCAAAATCTATGTCAAGTTTTGTTGTTGAGGCACGAGGATACGATAATTTACCATTTATTGAGAGGGATGTTAGAAACCATGTTTCTATATTTAGATGTCTAAATCTTAGTAAAGGCGATGCAAAATCTATTCAAGAATATTTTATTAATATGCAGACCAACAATCTAAATTTTTTCTATGTTATGGACTTAAATGATGATGGTGTTCTTCGAAATGTATTTTGGTCCGATTCAAGATCCATACATGCATACAAATATTTTGGTGATCTAATCACATTTGATACTACATACTTGACTAATCATTATGAAATGCCTTTTTCTTTATTTGTTGGTGTCAATCACCATTGTCAAAGCATTCTTCTCGGCTGTGGTATTCTATGTGAAGAAACCACTGAAAATTATATCTGGCTTTTCCAGACATGGCTCAAATGTAAGGGTAAGTCATCGCTAAAAACATTCAACACTATTTACTAGATTTTTTAGTACTATATTTAATATTGTTTAGTACCGTTAAGTCTTGAATTTTTTAAAATATGGCTCAAATGAATTGTAAGTCATTACTATGTTTAACAATATTTAATTTTGTTATATCTTGATTTTCCAATCATGGACCAAATAATCGACAATGTATAATTGAAATTTTAGTACTGTCTTTAATACTTTTTAACAATGTTCATCATACCATACCAATGTTAACATATTGATTATCCCCATTTAACAGGTGCCCCTCATAATGGTATAATAATAGATCAGGCCCCACATATAATGAACACAGTCAAAATTGTTTTTCCTAATACTCGTCATCTTCTTTGTTTGTGGCATATAATGAGGAAACTACCTGATAAGCTTGGTAAGGATTCATATACTTCTTTTATGGTCAGGCGTGCTATATATGATAGTATTACAGTAGACGAGTTCGAATCTAATTGGTTCAAGGTTGTAAAAAACTATAATGTCAAGGAGGATGGATGACTCAATAGAATGTATCAGCTAAGAGAAATGTGGGTTACCGCCTATGTTGATCAATATTTTTGGGCTAATATGACCACTACACAACATAGTGAATCTATGAATGCATTTTTTGATGGATATGTGAATTCTCGTACATCATTGAAGCAATTTGTGAACCAATATGAGCTTGCCATGTGCTCTAACCAAAAAGAGAGACTGGTCGAGTATGAATCCATGCATAAAATAGCACCCGCAAGGACATCATATATGATAGAATTCCAGTTCAGAGATCTTTACACAATTTCCTTATTTAAGAAATCTCAGGATCAACTTTCTGATATGATTTTATGTGACACTAACCCTTTTGATGACAGTGTCAATGCCAATTACAATGTTATAGAGCATTGCAACATCATTATATCTTTGAATGAATAGAAAATGTTTGAAAGACATTTTACCGTCATGTATGAATATTCGTCCAAAAACATGAATTGTGAATGTAAATATTTTGAATATAGCAGAATCTTATGTCGTCACATGTTATGTGTTATGATTCATATTTTGAAGTATGAAAAAGTTCCAAATCAATACATAATTGATCGGTGGAGGAAAGACATAACTCGTTTTTATGACGAATCAAAGCCAGATCCAAAGCAAAATTCGCACAATGCAAGCTCTAGATCCGAAGATATTCTTCAAATTTGTCATGGATTTGCTAACTTTGCAAAATTATCTAATGATAATTTGGAACAGATAAAATAGATTCTTACTGATGCTTATAAAAAGATAAAACAACCTGATTTACATTCAAATGTAAGTGATTGTATACTTGATATGTTACATTATTGCTATTATATATTGTTACTAATTTTTATGTTTTTAACAGTTGGATCAATCTTCAAAACAATATGTACAAGACCCAGTTGTATGCAAAAAAATTGGTCAACCTTCATCAGTGCGAAAAAAATCTTTCAAGGAGGAACAATCAACGAAGAAGTTAAAGGAAAAAAAGAAGAAGTTGACAAACCTTCAACCCATAGAGGAAGAACATCATGTAGATCAAGCTCACAATATGGAATCAGAGGAAAATCTTATGGGGGATAATCCATATATAGAATCTACAAGTCATCATAATCACATTGCAAACTCTGATCGTAATACGTCAAAGCATCTCAACAAGTCTCCAAATCCAAACAAGAAAAAGTGATTGAATAACCCTCAAACTAAATGGTGGATTGATTTGTTTTCAATGTCCAAACCAAATAATATGTGATTGTATTACAATTCTGATTATAAATGTCAATCATACTATCACATAATGCCTAAGTAGTTTATTCTCATATTTCACAAAAAATGAAACACAAACTGAACAGTACTAATGGAATAATCACACACAACCATACTCTAAATCCAACTATACTATAACCCACATACAACAGTACTAAAAAACTCAACTTTTACATTAACTACAGACCTAAGACAACCATGTTGATAAATGTTGATGTTGTGTAGACACTTCATACCAATCAATGCGTGGACACTGTATGATGCACAAAACATCAATACCGAATTACATGCTAAACGATACCAAAATGATACAACAACAATACCAATTTAGAATAGCAGGCATGCCAAAACACACAGTTTGACAGTAGTATAATAGTATTAATCACAATGTTGTATAATAGTATCCTCAAACAATACTATTAAAGGATCCAAGAAAACCCCAATTTGCACTGACACTACTGAAAATAGATACAACCATACTAATTCTGCACTTAAACCGTACTAATCTCGAATCATATAAATACCAAACCATTCGAATCAGAACGTGGACATTGTATGATGCACAGACATCAATATCGAATTACGTGCTAAACGATACCAAACTGATACAACAACAATACCAATTTAGAATATAAGGCATGCCAAAACACACAGTTTGACAGTAGTATAATAGTATTAATCATACTGTTGTATAATAGTATCTTCAAACTGTACTATTAAAGGGTCCAAGAGAACCCCTATTTGCGTTGATACTATTGAAAATAGATACAACCATACTAATTTCACACTTAAACTGTACTAATCTCGAATCATATAGATACCAAACCATTTGAATCACAACGCAAGTGTGACATTCACAACCTGAAAGCCTTTCACTTTCAATACCAAATTATGTAAACAACGCTACCAATCCGATACAACAACACTCCCATTTTAAGACTTTAGGCATGCCAAAACATACATTTTGGTAGCAGGAAAATAGTATTAATCTTAGATCACATTAGAAAACAACCATACTAGTTATTTACTTTAACAGTACCAAATATGATTCATATCAATACCAAAATATTCTAATATATATGTCATTATACGCAATCTTCAGCAAGAAAGCATTTAAGTATAATCATTAAGTTAAACATTGTTTATGCATAAACAGTAGACAACACTTCCAAGTTTAGATCACATTAGTACCAAACGAGTTTGTCACTAATACCAAACTATCTACAATATTACTATAAAAAAACCACCTAGATGTCTCTTCCAAGTTTGTTCACCTATAACATCAAAATGAATAGATGTCTAAAGTGCTAATTGCTGACACATACATATTGCTTCTGGTTTAGTAATTTCATTGCAAATATCCCCCTCAGCAGGTGAACGTTATCTCCCCTTGTTTCTTTAATGACGCAATCCTGAACGAGTTCTTCTATCCACCTTATCACATAGATTCCACAATCATTGCTGGTAGGATCCTGTTGGGGAGCTCTCCTATCATATATTATTTTCCAACCCTTATCTATTATTCTAGCTTTAATCTTCAGTGCATATTTTATTGCTTGCACCTAAATTGATCACACAAACATCACACAAAATTAATTATTCAACATAACAGTCAATGACATTTTATGTATTTGAAAGAAGAGGTGCTTACCATCAGCAATGCATCTCGGTCATATGCATTGTACACTACAGTACTGTCCGCATTCCTTTCCACCTCCAAACTGTTATAATGAACAAAACCTTTTCTGCCTAATGTTCCTACCAGCAGATGCCAGAGTGACCTGTAAAAATAGGTATAATCATAGTTTTGGATTCTAATATTTCTGCCATATGTTTCAAGAAATAAGTTGTCAGTCCCCTTTCATTGTGTGTTCTAATGGTGTCTGGCAACGAGGAATGAAAAATGAAGCATTTTGTATGGTTCCATACATTCCCTTTCCTCATTAGTTCCATTACCCCTTCCATGACCTAAAAACAAACATAGCAATGATTTATTGATACAACAACAATACCAATATTTTATGACAGAAATGTTGTATGATTTTACAGACCTGATTGCTCAACATTCCTGCCCTTTTCACCATTTGCTTGAAATCACTCCTCATCAAAGTTGCATGTGGTTCCACATATACAACATCACCATAATTGGTCCCTTCCCTTGTTATGTGTAGTACAAAATTATCAAGCATGAAACACAGATTACAAGTTTTATAATGAGCGTTTAATATTTTTTCAAAATAATAACATATCAAAAATATATTACCATTTCAAGATATTTTATATCCTCTTCCTTTAGAGACTGCACTGCACTGTTATCAAAATCCCTCATGACAATAATAACGGACATAGCATCATTGTCACCCTTTGCCTTCCTCTTAAGCTTCTCTCTTCTTACAATCGGCACTGCAGTCTTCCCCTTCAGTTTCTTCTTAATGTCAGCTTCCACTTGATCAACATGATCACAAACTACTGCAATCCATTCCTCTGTCTCCCACTAAACAAGATACAAAACCAATAATTATGAGACATGATACTTTATGCAGTTATAATAAATTAAAAAATTACAATATACATCATTTTTCGTTGTTAGATCATCAATAAACAGATTCTCGTTCAAACCTTTAACATGTGTTTTGTCAAAACCAGATGGCAACAAATTGTTGATAATATCATAAATTTGTTTATCTAGTTTTCAGCTGGTGTACTTTTTAGCCTGCGAGAATTATGACAATGACAATATTAATTTTACAATGTAGCAATACATATATGATACAATACTTATTTTCATATCAATACATACCAAGAGCCCTCCCATCCCTACTTCTTCCTCTTCTTCAACCACAATGACAATGTTTCCTCTCTCAGGAGTTACAAATGAACTATCATCAACTGTAAACTGTTCCATATCTTTTACAGGGCTATGTTGTTCCCTTCTTCAATTGTAGTGTTTTGAGCTTGCTCTCCCCCAACTTGACTGATTTGATGTTTTCCACTGGCCTCCACCTTAACAAAATTAAGAAGTTAGTCAATTTAAAGCCTACTATAATCAAAATACTATGAACACAATATAAAATATTCCACATACCAGTTTATCTTTATTATCTCCAATATCTAAGATCACAAAGGGTTCACACTCTACAGTTATTGCTACATTTTCTTTCTCACTAATGTGACTCTGAACTGCTTCATGGACATCTTCTTTAACATTGTCCTAACATTCAAATAATCACATCGTAACATACTTTTTTTTTAACTACTATACTAAATTTCAATAATAACTGTACCAAAAAAAACATATATTAGAACATTTACTTTATCTATTTCATCATTAACTGTAACACGTTTTTGTGGTTTTTTATCATAGGATTCTCGAGTAATGGAAGATACTGTATCTGCTATTATGTTATCTGCTTCGACTTGTTCTTCCTCTTTGCTTTTTTCCTATAATAAAGCTTTAATAAATTTACAATATGAATTATGAATGAATACAAAAAAAAATTTAGGACAATACTAACGTCCGCAAACAACTTCAGGCTTAATTTCGAAGATAATGTCTTTTTATCGACATTTATTTTTAGTGTCTTCGATTCAAGCCTCTTGATGAGAACGAAATCCTACATCAATAAAAAAAACTCATTATATACTAATTTTTTATTAAAATAATTAAAACAACTTTGTCACAATATTAACATCTGTGTCGTCACTGTTCCTATCATCTTTCGATTCTTCCACCTTCCTTTTATTTTTCTTCTATAATCAATGAAAACAATTACTCATATTAGTATACTTACCAATATAATAATAAAACAGTCTTAGTACTATACCTTCAGACTATCCCTCATATCTGCAAGGGTATCACCGTTTGACTCATCTTCTTCCTCATCATATTCACTCCCAAACTTTTTAGAACATGTGCTTTCCATGGTTTGATCAACCAACCCATGTACTGCCAATTCCTCCCTCAAAGTCAGATAAAAAATTTGGCTTTTATTCAAAGCCATCTCCAACCCTTTCACCCTTAGTTTCAACTCTTCATTCTCCGTCGTCAACCTCCCAATATCTTTGTCATACTTCAACTTTTGTTTTTTTGATCCAAACCTAACTGCATTTTATCGGCTTCTAGATATGCTATTTTCACTCTTGATGAATCTACCGCATCACTGTCATTAGAAACCACCAACTTCTTTCCCACATCACCAACTTTCCATTCATCATGGATGTATACCCCATTAAGTTCAGCGGTTTTTTTATCACGTTTTGACAAATAAATATTGAACTTATGATCGTATTTCCATTTGTTGATGTGTGGTACCCCATTTGGATAGTCTTCTGGTAACATCTTTTGAGCCTTCCTAAACTAGACCTTTAAAAAATAATCATTTGATATTAATATAATTGGTCAGACATTTATCATAAATCAACCCTATAATACCCATAATTACCGTTAAGAGTGTGATGCACCCCTTTAGGTAGCCCTTTCGATTGATAGTCATCTCCATCATCCCCAAATGGAGGTAGTTATGGATAGACTCAGCCTAATTGAATCTGTCAATCTTATCTAAATCATCGATCAAATCGAACAACACCTTTTGTATTCCAAAATTTCCATATGGATACAAAAAACTACTAAGCAGCACCAAAATCCATATCTTCACGAAGTCTCCTTTACTTTTTTTGTCTTCCTTCTCAACAAGTTCCTTTAATATTTCAACAACATCATTTACTTTAGGATCCCCTTTAAAATGTTCACATCTAAACTTACTGCCTTTAGCGGCTGATTTTCCAGAGTGCAAGAAACTGCTAACACCTAAACAAAGAAATAACATAATATTCAAAAAATCAATCGATGTACTGCCCTAAATCTAATTTCATACTTATAATTTTTCTTAAATGATTTACCTATAACAGGTAATCCTAATATAGCGCAAACGTGTTGGGGGTTAAATTCCACCATTGTGCTTCCAATCTTGAAAGCCATCTTGTTGCCATCATATGCATACACAAGATCTTCTATCAAGTTCATGTCCAAAGAAGTAGGACATCTCATCCCAACAAACACACCGAATACAGTTTCCTTAAACATGATTTGGTGTTCATTTTTAGCAATCCCTAATACAACTTTAAATTTACTTATCAAGCATCTACTCCTAAAATGCTCTGTGCTCATCTGATCGTCAATTGACATATTGATGTCTAGTAACAACACCTATAATGTGCACTAAGGAAGATGTCATTATCTATTTTTACAGAACATAAAACCAATTGCAAATAGACAGAGTACCAAATTTACCACGTCACAGTGAAGTGTACCACAAATCAGTGAAGTGCACTACAACACAAAATAAAAGCAATTACCAATACACACAATACCAACATTAACACATAACAGTGCTAAACCAAATGTATCCACAATAGTATGCTAAACATGATTATCCATTCTCCTCAACTTTCATCAAAATAATACCAAAACCATGTAGACACAGTACCAACGTCACTAAAACCCAGTACATCAATATGTTGAATGTAATTATCCACTGTTCTCAACTTTCCCCAAATTATAGCACAATATAGTACCATTTGCTAATAAACACATGACCAATATTACTACACCCCAATGCTAAATAATTTTTTTACATCATTATGATAAATACAATTTTACAATATACTCAACTTTCCAAAATAACAACACAAAATAATACCAAAACTAATTAGACATAGTACCAACATCACTAAAACTCAATTCTACAGCAATATGCTAAATTTAATTATCCACTGTTCTCAACATTCCCCAAATTATAGTACAATATAATACCAATTGCTACTAAACACATGACCAATATTACTACATCCCAGTGCTAAATAATTTTTTTCACATCAATATGATAAATACAATTTTACCATCTACTCAACTACCCAAAATAACAACATAAAATAATACCAAAACCACTTATACATAGTACCAACGTTAGTAAACACCATTGCTACAGATATATGCTAAATATAATTATCCACTCTTCTCGATTTCCCCCAAATTACAGCACAATATAATACAAATGGACATTAGACACAATACCAATACTACTAGTGCCACATCAAAATTTTCCAAACTAAAATGGTAAATACAATTATCCTCTATACTAAACTTCCCAAAATCACAAAACAAAATAATTACACACTGCATTGCAATAGCAAAGTTTTCCAGAGCATTATGCTAAATATCATTATCTATTATCCTCAACTCTACCCAAATCACACCACAAAATAATACCAATACCTAACAAACATAGTACCCACATTACCACACCGCAGTGTTAAATTTGTAGCTCGTAACTACCATTGCCATAAGATTTATTAATTCTGACCAAAACCAAAATGTCAGTACCATACACAAATACTAACGAATTCATTTATATTTCAACCATAGGAAATAACCACTGGAGGCATTATCATAATCAACCCAAACAATATAACACACAATGTCAAAATTTTAATATGACATTCCGAAAACAATATTAGCATTCAATTCTTATACAGAACCTATATCTCCTGTCAAATATACTAACGACTCCAGCCATTTTCAGCACACTACCAGTAGATATTAAGTACTGTGTCGACACTTATCCAAATCAGAACTTCTAATTTTAAGATAACAGGCAACCCTCTACTCATTTTTCTAAGAAATTAGTTTCCTTCCCTCTCAAGTCGGAATCCTATGCCCCACATTCTGAAATCCATCATCTAAATCCCCTGTATCCCCAGAAAAAAATCTCAAAATAGAGATTTCTATTGTATTAAGGTGACATGCAATGGGTTTTTGTCACTCAAGGTGACATGCAAACGGTTTTTGTCACTAAATAGAGATTTCAATTACTTACATGGGCTTATCTGCATACTTGTAGCAGTCGTCTTCTCCGGCGGAACTCTGATTTCTGCTCCTCCTCTTGCTTCAGGTCTGCGGCTTGCACTGTGCCAACTTTTCCCCTCTCAGTTCAGCTTTCCTTCCTCCGGCAACGACGAGCTTGGAACCAAGCTCCGCAGCTTCCTCCGCCGGCAACGACGAGCTTCCTCCTCCAGCAACCAGCTTCCTCCGCCAGCAACCAGCTTCGCTTCACCCTGATCGCCATAGAGAAACCTCGCACAAGAGAGAGAAAGAAGAGAGAGAAAGAAGTTATGCAAATGGTGGGAGTGCGCCCTCTTTTTTTGGGAAAGCGCATTTTTTGAGCTGGGTCGGGCAACCGAACAGGCGTCGTTTAATCTTCTAGCACTGTCATGCGTCACAATCCGCACAGCGCGGACAAAGCCTCAAAAATACGTGATCTGTGCTATTTTTCTGCGCGGCGTGCGCATTTTTGGGGCTTCCCGAGGTCATAGTGTCAATGTTGGTGTATATAGTGTTCTATATATCAGTACTCAAAAATCAATGTGTTTGTTCTCCGCTAACATGCACATGTCAGATAAACAGTAGAATTAGCAGATGACTGGGAATACCATATAATGAATATTTGGGAAAATATCTCGGCGTCCCTATCCTACATCACTGAATCAATCACAACACGCATTCCTCGGTTCGTGGAATCTATAAAATAAAAAATGAATTGATGGTCTCATCGCCATATTTCAGTGACAGGAAGGATAACACCCTTGCTGAAGACACCCTTCAATCCATTCCCTCTTACATGATGCAATTAGTCTGTTTATCACTCACGATTTGTGATGACATAAACAAGTTTGTCTGACGCTTTATCTGGTATGGATCAAGAGACCAAAACAAAACTTCCCTCATTGCTTGAAAAAAGATCTCTTCATCTAAAGAAATTGAGGGTTTACGGATAAAGGATGCAGCCGATCAGAATCAATCACTGATTATAATGAACACCTGAATGTTTCAAACGTGCCAAAAGAATCCATGAGTTCAGGTTAAGCAACACAAATACTTCAGAAGGAATTCTGTAAAGAAGGGCTCATGTTTTCATGCATGGTCTTTTATTCGTAAAACCATCCCTATAATCAAGGACAACTACAGGCGCATCTTTAATAATGCCTTAGACACCATGTATGGTCTGAACGGTGGTTTTCTAATGAGAGTCTAACCTACGTAAACCCCAAGCCTCATTATTCCTAACGGGCTTCAAGACCTTAAACTCACACCCATGGCCACGGATGATGGTGATTGGATTGGAGTTTCATCCACAACTATCTCCCTCCCAACACCTGGATCAGACGCCTTCCTCCTCCATTGCATACTACAAGCCCCGATTCATGGGCTTGGAAGGAGGATACATTAGGGGTTCTCACTTCACGATCAGCTTATACTTGGCTGAGAAGGCACAAGGATACTATATGTGAAGGTAACTGGAATGCTATCTGGAAGCTTAATATCCCGACGTCGGGATCAAGACCTTCTTGTGGCTCCTGAAGCACAAAGCCCTGCTCACAAACGCTGAGAAAAAAAGAAGGCATATGGACTCTCCGGATATATGTCCTCTATGCCATAATTGCGTGGAGACGCTTATCCAATGTCTTAGAGATTGCCCGAGGAGCAGTGAGGTCTGGCGCAAGCTAGGCCTTTCACAAGATTTCTTTGATATGGAATTTGAGCCCTGGTGCTCCTCCATGATTAGTAACTCTACCACGAGCCCCTTACAAGCTGTCACTTGCTGGCATCTGTGGCAGGCTAGAAACAATGTCGTCCACTCGTTGTCCATTACTCCAGTGAATGCCCTATTTTTTTTTATTAGATCGCACAAGAACCATCTCTAAGATTTCCCCAATGATCTTCAAACAATGGCCAGAAGCTAAGCAAACACTACTACAGAAAATGCTTTTTACAACAGTTCCTTTTCTCAATTTACAACATGTGTTAACCGTTGTAATAGATCGCGTGGTCTTATGGGGGGTGCTTTACACAACATGTGATCGCATGTTGTAATAGATATATTTTATACAATAGTTGAAACATGTTGTCTTTTAAGGAATGACATGTTGTAATATGGGTTTTTACACAACATGTGGTGCACATATTGTAATATATATTATACAACAATTGAACGACGTTGTCTTTCGCTAAACACACCCGTTGTAATAGGAGTATTTTTTACAACATGTACTTCACCCGTTGTAATATATATTATACAACAGTCGAAGCATGTTGCCTTTCACTAAACACACTCGTTGTAATAGGTAGGTCTATTACAACATGCAGTGCACCTGTTGTAATATACATGTTTATACAACAGTTGGAGTATGTTGTCTTTCCATACAGTTAACCGTTGTAATAAGATTGTTTAGACAACATGGTCTGTGTCTGTTGTAATATACACAATTTATACAACAAGTTATGCATGTTGTAGTTCACTAGAAACACCTGTTGTAATAGGTGTATTTTTTTCTGACAACCCTGTTGTAATATGTGTGGATAACACAACATGTGTTGTTTGTTGTAGAATCATATATTTTACAACATATTATTAACTGTTGTCTTTGATTAGAGTTTGACAGGTCATATATCGAACCAATTGTATTGATCAAATTAACCATATTATTAATAAATTATAATAAATATTCAATTATACTTTTTCATTTCACAAACAAACACATAGTTGAACAAATTTTCCATCAAACCTTGAAAGAAACTCGTACTAAATTTAATTAATATTAAATCATCAATACAATGATTCAATAATACGAAGTATTGAGTATCCACTCTAGAATCGAACTGAAAACTAACTTAAAAAGTTTCACACATTGATCTATGGTAAAGAACAAATGTCTCCCCCACATGTCACATAATCTTAGGTGTGCTCAAGAACACATGTCGCCCACTCGTTTCGGACCTCATCGATTTCCTCATGGTTGAAGCAACGACCAATATACTTCGAATAATACTACAATCATATGACAAATATATCAACATATTGTGATTTTTCAATTTATTTAGAATTTTGAACAAACTCAAAAAATATAATGTTAAGTAGCTTACACATTCAGGAATATTTCTATTTCTCGCATCAAAGATGTCTTTCATATACTTCAGCACATAATACCTACAATTTGTATTGTTCGACTGCTTTGGACACTTTACAAAATAAATATTAATTTATTATCCAAATAATTGTGAGAACTTGTTAGGTAAACATAATGAAAAATATTCAAATCTTTGTGCAAACCGAATCAAAAATGCTATTCCTGGAACATTTGCAAAGATTCAAACCCATGAAGAAGTCAAGCTTATAGTAATTCCAACAGCGACTGAAACATGGTAGGTACTGAGTTGCCAATATTTTTGATACAAGATTTATCATACAGAAAATATTCAAATCTGAAGTCAATTATTAGTTTACCGACAAAAAACATTTTTTTAATCTCCACAATCTAGATAAGTTGTTAATATGAGAAGCAGCGGGTAAACATAGTTTGCTGAGTCCTACAACTCAACTCATCAAGAAAATTACTCTCAAGTTTGAGGGCGAAAGGACCTATTCCCAAAACTTGTTCTTGGAAGAGGCTAAATAACAACAAAAATGAGGGAAGATTTCCAACCACAAAAATTATTCTAACAAAGAAGCATTTCACCTATTAGGAGATGATTATAGATAAAATCTTGAATACTTCATGGAGATTAGCAGTTCTTGCTTTCCTTGCATATCTGAAGAGATTGATACATCTGTCATAAACTGCCCTGTTATGTTCTGCATGCTTCTTCAATACTCTGACCCGTCCAAGTGCAGTTGTATTGTAATATACATCACAAGTAGCTTGTAGTACAGGAGTGAACGAGGCAGCATCATCTTTAGCTTTAGCTATATCTCTCTCTTCCTCAAGAGTTAGTGCTTCCCTTCCATATACCCTACTTAATATATGATACTTCCATGGGTCCTTTGATATTTTCTCAGCCATTATCTTGACATCACACTCATTATATTTAGCTAGAGCTTTCACGCCTTGCCAAATTGTTGCGGTCAGTAGAGCATGAATGATTGCATTAGTGGTCGTTATAAATGCCTGTCGAGCTGGACTTGCAGTCTTCCTTATACGGAATATGCTGGGAACTCTTTCTACTGCAATTAGATCTCTCAGTACCATCATAGGTCTCTTAACTCCTATCCATCTCAAGAAACTTCCTTATAACTTATATGCATCCTTGTAATCTAGAAGATGCAGTGCTTGCATAGATTTAGCAAACTTTTGAGTTCTAGATTGATATTCAACTACATTTGACTCCATATATGAATTTCCATATGACCTGAAATTGAACTCATGCAAGAATGGTATAAAGGCACATAGATACCAAGCTTTCACTATCAGGTCCTTATTTTGTGCCATGTCAGCCATAAATACCTTTCCACGTCGCTCTGGCAGTCTAACATACCTTGTTGATTTTTGGAAACCAAACCAACCTGCTTTAAAAGCCTCCATCCTGAGAAGTGCCCATTTCCTGCATGTTTCCTCACTCCATCTTTGTTCAAGTGCTTGTGCCTTTCCAACCACAACTTTGCATGTTTCCTCACCTATTGTTGACATACTCTAAACATGGAATTATGTAGGTCGTATCACATGTTTTTCCTCAAGAATTTGGATTTTTCTATCCATAAATGTCATACCTTTTGTAAACTTTGTATTTACTGAAGCATATTGTCTTGCATTATTAAAAAGTAACACAATGGAGGAATACTCCAACCCATGTCGAGTCTTATTCTTTATATTATCATCATCAAACATATCTTACTAGTTACTATATAATTTTGAACATTGAATACCTTTTCAAGACTAGTACTATTTTCTCTTTCAAATATCATCATCAAGCATCAAGATATGATATATATGCATGTATGCTTTGAGTTCTTTTTATACAACAAAAAGTGTTGTGCCAAAGTCTTCTTCAAGGACTAGATCCCCAAATCCTAAGCTAACAACCCTTTTTTATCTACAAAGAGTTGTCAATGTTCCACATAGCCCCCTTAATAAGTCTCTTTTTGGTTGTCTTTGGCAAACAGTATGATCATAATATCATGCTTTATTAGGCCTCCACACTGAATGTTTTTCAGGGTTTTGAATCATCTAAGATAATGCATCTCCTGGTCTATGTTTTCTTGATCTACATTTACCAAGTGCATAGCAACCTCCCAGGATATGCCTCTTTTCCAACAGCTGATCTTCTTGGCCCAAGGGTATAGCGTTATTTCTCATGGCCACTTCCAAACAACTATTACACAAACTCACATGTGTTTGACCTTGGAACAAGATCACCCATTGCCACCTCCTTCTAGTAGGTAACAGCCCATTGGCATTCCAATAGGGCATGTTTAATAGTTTTAGAAACACTAGGACAGAACGAGCAAATCAGAATTGACATAGCAGTGTATATGTGCTAGCCTTTCATAAACTAGGAGGGTTCCAGAGGAAGCCCTTGACATGAAGTGGCTTAGTTTGGGAGAATACAGTGTGAAAGTATGTCCGACCACCAGTAAGTGGAATCCCCCCCCATGTGAGTTTATGTAATAGCTGTTTCGAAAGGTGGCATAGATGTGAGTTTATGTTTGTTGCTCCAACAATTTAAGTAAAAGCACCACCTTATTTAATAGCTATTTCCAACAAAAATGAACGAAAGAGGACACCTGAGTTTATGTAATTGCATCTGTTTATGCAATTGTGATACCAGAAAAAAAAACATAAAGAAGTGATAGGGCACTTGATAATTTCCTGGTCGTCCTATGAAGTGAAGGAAGAAACACCTAAAAATATCACATAAAACAATTAACAATTACCCTTGGATGCCCTTGATGATATTGACCCGAAGAAGATCTAATCGATATATGTAAAAATAAGAGCATTTGTAAAAATAACACCATATCAAATCAAGTAGCAGAATATGAAGAAACTAGAACAACACTTCTATTGGTAAATCAGAAAGCAGTATTTTTCTGGATCAAAATGCTAAATTACCTTGATAATTTCCCATTTCAAATTCTTCCTATATTGCACATCTCTCTTTTGATAAACTTTATGAGTCCTATTCAAATTCATATCAAGAATTCTATGCATTAGTAACTATATATGGAACTTTCAATACATGTATTATGTAATTGAAATTGTTTTATGAAGTACTTACAACTCCATGAGTTTTTCCACGTTCCCATGTAATTTTCCTCGTAACGGATCAAGATTGTGGCACTTACCCCACATAGGGTCAAAGACGCAAAGTATCCAATGTCCCCTACACATACATGAGTATTACATTTTAAGATTAATGTATTTTTAAGCAACATTTAAAGTAAACAAATAACAGACAATCGACAAAATGTATGTGTACCCCACATTATAAGGTATAAAGAACAATTCTAATCTTTGTTTCTTCCCTCTAATGAACTAATCTGCTATGTACTGTGCCTGAGTCTCCACTTTATCATTGTATAGTGGATCTATAAAATGTGGACATATAAATCCAAATATATTAAATATATTTCCCGAGGTCACTTTGTTGAACAAATGCCTACAAAAAAACACATATTTAGTCTTTGTACTTGTATAGAAACACATAATTAGTCTTTGTACTTGTATAGAAACTTGTATAGAAACACATATTACTCGTATAGAAACTTACTTTATGTACACTAATATGTGTGAGGCTTCTAGTTGGTCTTTATCATGGCATATTTTAACCAATTCCGGTGTGATAATTAGCTCATGTGTGTAACCTACTACATCTTCAGACTTTTGAAGAGAGATGTTACGATTCTCATCATCTTCCACATACACCATCAACAGTTTCAACTTCATTGGAGGCTTTTTGCATGTTGGCTTGACGGGACTTGAGACTTCATCACAATTTTTTCTAGTTTTTGAATTTCCTATTTGTGTGCTTATTGATTCCCTCACTTTTCTTTGAGACAATGAGTCTTGGGATTCCTTGCATATGATTATAAAAATAAGAAATATAGTTTATTAATATACATGATTCATTTCAATAAATTAATAAAAACACTATCAAGTTATCGCATATACCTTCATATTTATTTTGATCAATTCTACAGGCTAAGGAAGGTAGGTGCCTATGCCTTGATAAACTTGATAAACTTTAGCCATATCTAAAGGTATTGGCACACTTTCTTCAGGCATCAACGGGGTATCAATTATCACTTTTTTGTGTTTTGGATCCAATGCCACATTGTGAAGGATAATTGGCTCATTTGTATGAGATATATACACCCTTCCATCAGCTACTGAACGTAATGGATTATCCAACATCAAAATACACTTGTGATAGCCCTACAAAATCTAATATAGATATTGTCAACATGAGAAGTGACTATCTCTAAAATTTACTACATAACAGACTTGTTGATTACCTCATGTACACTCCTTTTTCATACTCTTCAGATAAGCGATTTGAAGACATCCACTTTCGATCCATTGTTGCACAACGATAAAAGGGGTGAGTACAAATATGTGGATAGTTCTTGTAGGGAAGGCATAGTTGCAAGCAAGACGCATGGACTGATATTCAGATCTGTGTTATGGCGCATGGGGCAAAATTTCAGGAAGGCATAGTTGATATTCTGGTTCTTAACCTTGTGCTATTTCAAGTTTCTAATCATCCCCTTAGGTTTTTAGTCTTCCCTTCAAATTATTACTTTCCTACTAAATTTTCAAGTTCTATAATGATAACATTCAATATATCAATTTGCATTCCAATTTTGGGTTCCTTGCTTGCTCATTGTAACTGAATAAATGTTCTTGGGAGCTGATGTGTTTTTGACTTGAAGATCTATTATCCTTGGTGAATTTTGTTGTATCACACCATAGTTCAAATACGACATGACACATACTTGTATAGTTTTTCTTTTTACTACCCTTTTCTTCATTACTCAATTTGGGTAATTAAATGCATTATATTACTCACTGTTTTCCAAAAAATGAAAAAATAGCCCCAGAGTTTAGCCGAAACAAATATACATTCAAATAGGTGATTCAAAATAGAAGAAGAAACAAAGTCAACACAATAAGTTCTTTCATTACATCCCAAAATATATCACAATAGTGGGCAATGACATCAATTGCATGCAGATTATTTAGTGGAATAAGACCACCTAGAAGTAGGGTCAGAACACTACCATATTAAAAGGTTATGAAGGAGGAAACTCACCTCAATTATGTCTATAAAGTGTAGGTAAAATAGGTGAGAGCACTTGGGGCTTGGTGGAAGAACTATTACCGATATATAAATAGTTGTCCACAAAGTCCAAATCCTAGAATGCACTACATATAGATAATAATAAATAAAAGTGATGTGAGTTTTATATAATGTGAAGATCAAGGGTATTCTAAATCAGATACAAAAGATAAAATTAGGGTTCAACATTGCAATGAGCCAAAATAAGAAATTAGACAAAAAGGGTGCAAATTGAAATAATACAAAAAAGTCACAACAAGTAGGTCTCAATTTTCATATCCATACATAATAAGAAATTCAAATGCAATTCTAGACCATGAGACTCATATTATGGAAAAAATATATTTGAAGAAAATTTCAAGATATTTAGTATAATTTTAGATAATTAATATTAAGAGAAAGAGAGATTATAAATAAATTTCCAAACAAGATTTGAAAGATATGCAATATACATGATTAGATACTTAGTAACTTCCATCAGTCCCAGTTCCACCATTTAAGGTTCAATTTCACCTTTTAACAATTTTAGGTAATTCAACGTTAGTTCCTATTCAATATATAAAACCCCCACAACCATTTAAAATCTTGGAACCATATTTTGTTTTGAGCTATTATATGTAATTTTACATGCCTCAAGTTGCTCACTTTCTCCAGTAACTACACTCTGCGATGAGCTCAGAGCCCTATCACAATGGGCTAGTAGTGCTAATGTGTTTCTACAACCTGACCACCTAGACACATCCAAAGGTTCTTCCACACAAGACCCAAACTCACAACTTTCCTCCACTTCTGGCATTAAAGTCCAACTTGTGTTATTCCCAAAACTCCAAGCTTGAAGTAGATATTTCCTGCTATTATTAGCAAGGAGGGAAACAATCACTTATGTTAGTATTGATCCCAGATGAACCTGAATCCTCATGGTGACCCAAAAACATAAACTATGGACTCCCATATTCTCAGAATCAACCACAGACATATAGAGGTATATCCATGAAACTTCTTTGTCTACTTGGTTCCTTTTTCCATCCAATAACCACATCATAATCCAAGTCACAAGAATTAGATATCAAATAAACAAATAAATTAACAAACTATAGTCAGTGATGCAAGCCAAGGGTATCTTAACTAGAAAATAGAGTGATATGTTAAATGGAAATGGCACAAACATATTTACAGTTGGAGTATAGCCCTACTAACATACTCCTACTTACATTCACCTTGTAGAATCATTCAGTTAAGTTCAACTAGTTAGTGCAATACTTAGTTCAGTAGTAGAGTCACAATTAGTGAAAAGACTGGAAAGAAAATAGTGAGGAAAAGTCTTGATATTTGCATATTGCTAGTAATGAATGATGCATTTTTTTGTCCGAACAAACTCCGGTTGTTTTTTTTTAAATCTTTGTTACCTCAAGAGCTAAGTGTAAGGGGAAAATAAAAACTAACATAAAGAATGGTATAGAAGTTGGGCTCATAGATAGGTCCCAAAGAATGAGAGATGAAGAAAGACCAAAATTTCAAGAGGAAAACTTCATAACATAATGAGTCTTCAGACTGATCATATGATCATCTCTAAGAAAAACATCAAGGCATAATCATAAAATCGTTGAATTAGAAAATCTCATATCACAAAGATTTATCTTAACCCATATAAAATATACTTAGAAGAATTCCATAGCTGATTTTCTTCTACTTTCATGAACACTGTTGTTCCTTCGAATCTAAGAAATATGTAGAATAAGAACACAAAGAAGCCTATCATCATGAGAGTTAAGATTAATAATTTCATTCCAACTTATAGGGGAAACATTAAGTCCAAGATTTTCATTATCAATATCAAAGATATTCTTAACATACTCACAATAGAACATGATATGATCAATATCTTTGTATGCCCTTCTGCATAGGAAACACATTGAAGCAGTTTGGATGCCTCTTCTCATGGCATAATCACTTGGGGGATATTTATTGAGAAACTTTTTCCACATATGTAAACAACATCTCTTTGGAATATTTCCTTTCTAGATTCATTTAGATACATCGTTGATTTGATCTTTACATCTAATAGCATTCCAAGAAACTTTGAAGCTAGGCTTTTGTAATTTCTTGAATCTAAGCTAGTCATTGCCACGAGATTGTTGAGGTATAGAAGACAAAAAATCACAAAGTCTCAATTATATCTATTTAAATAACAACTCCATCGACCATTGAAAATGAAAACGTTTGCTAAACAGTCAACATGACACCTAAATTTAAGAATAACCTCTTTACAATAATGTCACTCACAAAGGTATTGTTGTTAACCCATGGATCATGCCAAAATTTAATCACTCTCCATTACCAATATGAAATTCAGTGAACTTCAATAGAATCATTATTTGTTTAATAATTTTAAAAAAAGGCCAAGACATATTAGAAGAAATACTAACAGACAAGTAGGTCTCTTTTTTCAACTATTTTTCACTCACCCATTTGGCCCATAGAGAATCCTCCTTGCTTTCTACATTCCAAGCACCAGGATAAGACATCCATTCAAAACATCCCTAAACTTTTTAAAACCTAGACCACCTTCATTCTTGGGATGAGTGACATGATCCCATTTGACCAGGTGCAAATTAGATTTATTATCAATTTTTTTCCCATAAGAAGTCTCTACAGATTGTTTCAATAGTGTCAATGATAGATGTAGGTAAAGGGAAAGAGAAGGTCCAATGCAAATGTAGTGTAGATAGAGTAGAAGAGATCAACTCCATTCTACTAGCAGTTGATAGAGTTCTAGCCTTCCAACCCTCCGTTCTATTCTTCATGCGATCAATAATCCAAGAACAAACTCCCTTACTCAATTTACCAATGAAAAGAGGAACCCCCAAGTACTTGGAAGGAAAAAAAACATTTTGGAAATTTCAAGATATTAAAACATCACATCTTATTGCATCTCAACTGAAAATAATTTCACTCTTATTTGGATTGAATTTAAGATCAGATCAATCACCAAAGACCTTGAATAGATTTAAGACACCTTCAACATTAAGAGGTAAAATTTAATACATTAGAAATCCAAGTATTCCAAATCGAAGGAAATTGCATCTTTTGCATAATAGTGAAAATGAAAAATCAATTGATAGAATCATAAGCTTTAGTAGGGTCAACCTTAATGCATATTTTCCTCCCAGAACTCTTCTTAGAAAAATCATGAATAACTTCATTTGTCAAGAGTCTAGCATGCTTGATATTGCGGCCTTTCATAAAAGCATTGTTCATAATCAATGGGGAAGGGAGAACAACTTGGATCCTGTTAGCAAGAACCTTAGAAATAATTTTATAAACTGAATTACAAAGTGTAATAGGGCTTCGGTTTCTAGCTCAGTAACATCACATCCTCCTTTAGGGATTAGAGTAATAAAATTCTAGTTAGCCTCATTATGAAGATTTCCATTTCTAATGAAATCTTGATCAACCTTGCTAATAGCAAGCCCTATTATGTTCCATGTTTTCATAATGAACAATCCATTAAATCTGTTGGGGCCTGGCGCTTTATGCACATACAAGTTATCAACCACAACATCAATTTCATCTTGATTAATAGGGGAAATAAGACTCATTCTTTGTGAAGAACAAAGCTTAGATTCGTTCCAAGTAAAATCAAACCTACCAGTAGCTTGTTCAGAAGAATTAAATAACTTGAAACAATAATCCAAAACCTCATTCTTTAGTTTAGAAGTATTTTAGATCAAATCATTATTAATTTTGAGAGCCTTGATATGATTCCTCTGCCTCCTAGTATTCAATGACAAATAAAATAACCTTGTATTGGTGTCTCCGTCCTTCGACCACATAACTCTAGATTTTTGCCTTAGAAAACACTCCTCAAGGTTAGAAATAATAACACCTTCTTTTTTAGCTTCTTTATCTATATCCCAAAGAATAAGATCAATAGGATTCGAATTAGATTCCACTTGACACCTTCTAGTTTTATCTCTTGCAACATTTGCTTGATCTATAAAATTCCCAACTATTCTTTGGTTCCAAACCTTTAGGATATTTTTGGTATTAGTGAGTTTCCTAGACCTGATACATAGTGAAACCCTCTACATAAATATTTGAACTACTTCTAACAATATCCAAAAAGTCATCACGATGGACCCACGAGTTCATAAACATGAAGGGAGCTTTAACAACTCTATTAGTTCCAAGAATAAGAGTTATGATTTTGTGGTCACTAATTATATTTGAAATAACTTCACCGAAGAACTTGGAAATAGAAGAAAGGGATTCAAAATTATATAGAACATGATCAATCCTAGAAGAAACAAAGTCATCACCATCTTGATGAGGAATCCCTGGGAGCCTATTCCCGACCAAACCCCCTACAAAGAGGAGGTTGTTTCTTCTTCTGGTAGCATGCCTCAAGTTGCTCACTTTCTCCAGTAACTACACTCTTCAATGAGCTCAGAGCCCTATCACAATGAGCTAGCAGTGCTAATTTGTTTCTACACACCTGACCACCTAGACACATCCAAAGGTTCTTCCAAGGAGGAAGTGAATGGAAAGATAAAGAGACTGGCGATTTTGGTCAGGGATATGAGTCCTTTCCGTACAGAGGTTACTTTGGATTGAAGGGAGCTCAAAGCAGCGGGGCAGTGATGCTTTCCGGAGAAGTAGTACGGAAGGCAATCATCGTCGTGAGCTATGCGGTGCTCTGGGACGGGGGGGGGTCGTCGTCCGTCTGGCGAAGAGCAGAGGGCAGCGACGCTTTCCGGAGAAGTAGTACGGAAGGCAGTCATCGTCGTGAGCTCTGCGGCGCTCTGGGGTGGGGGGGGTCGTCATCCGTCCATCGTCGGCTGTGGCACTCTGAGACGGGGGGGCAGTTTGTGCGGTGAAACTGCTGATCAATTTTGGGGGAAACCAGGCGCGCGGAGGAAAAGAGGAAGCGCGGGGAATTTTTTTTCCCTGAAACTGCTGATCAATGTATAATTATTAACCTCTCATCTATACATGTGTATCATATATATTGTAGAATAATTATTAACCTACATGAATCATATACATTGCATATATATATATATATATATATATATATATATATATATGCAATGTATATGATTCATGTAGGTTAATAATTATTCTGCAATAATATCACATAAGGGTGTTAAATAATTTTTAGTTCTGGGTAAAAAAAATGAACCGGCCCAGTCAATCTCGGACCCAATCTAAAATTGAATATTTTTTTAGCAAAATATTTCAAAGGCTATTTTGTATGTAAAATAGTAGACACATATGTATAACATGTAAATATAGAGGTTGATTAGTTACTCTGTTATAATATCACACAGGGTGTTAAAAAGTGGTTTTGAGTCTGTCAATTTTGAGACAAAACATGGCCCAGTTAGAGAGTTCAATTGTCAGTATCGGACCCAAATACAAAACTACATTTTAATTGTTCGAATGGTGTCTCAATTGAGGACGACCCAGATTGAAAACATTATATTCGAAAGAAAACTCTGAGCCAAATTTGACAATGAATATAAAAAAAAATCTCTGATTAGATGTTCATGATTATATTTCGTGTGATATAATATTGGGTGGTCGGTTTCGGGTCAAAACATCTACCCAGTGTGAAAAATTGTCATTCCCACATGACCACATAAAATTAAATTTTGTTCAATCGACCTCTCAAACTGAAACCAACCCATATTAAAAAAATTAAAGCCCAAAAAGAACTCGGACCCATATTTGACAATAATTTTATATGAAAAAATAATTAATTATTTGATTACATGTTCATGATAAAATTCTCTAATAAAAAAATTGGGTTTAGCTCGGTTACGGGTATATAAAACAAGTCAGAGTCTATTGTATAATCTTGGCATATAACAATAGATTATAGCGTATTGTGTGACTATGGTCTATTACAACATGTAGCTATTACAATGGGAGACCAGACAGAAGAAGACTTGCAGCGGCACGAGGAGAGGGAGTGCTTGTTCTTGTTTTGGATGCGGGACTTTGGCGTCGTTCTATTTCCAGAGCGGGAGCGAGAGCTAGAGCGAGGGTTTGGCGCCGTTGTTTTGTTTTCGGAGCGGTAGATATAGAACGGATTATGTCCTTGAGGAAAAATCCTTCGGCCTTGTTGAGTTTTGTTGTAGTGATTGAGGGGAAATAGTCTTTAGAAAATATTAAAACATGAAACAATACTAAGTGAGTATTTTTTTAAACAATTCAGAAATAAATTGTTTTGTTCGGGATAATACGTGAAAATGCATAAATGACAAATAAAACACTAATAATTCGTACAATTCGGGGAAAATACGTGTTTAATATAAAATTTAGGTGTACCATACATCTAATAAAAAAATTGCATATTATACGTGAATAATTGAAAAATTTAGAGAATTATGTGAATATGATGTGTTGTTTAACTATGGTCTTTTACAATATGTAGCTATTACAACAGGTGATATCATGTTGTGTAATTATATTATATTACAATGGTTTAGTTTACGTTGTGTAATGGAGGTCTATTACAACGATGTTTTATGTGTGGATATTACAATACGTTACAACATGTTGTGTAATTATAATATATAACAACAGGTTGGAGTCTGTTGTCTCATGTTGGGATATAACAACGAGTTTTAATATGTTGTATTATGGTGGTCTATTACAACATGTACCAAATACAACATGTAAAGGCATGTTGCATAATTAATACATACTACAACCGGTGCGTCTGCGTTGTGTAATGATGGTCTATTACAACATGTGACTATTACAACGGGTCAAAATATGTTGTGTAAATAACATCTTTTACAACGGTTTTGAATATGTTGTGATACTACAACCTATTACAACACTTTAGCAGTTGTTGTAGTATCCTCCTATACTACAACATGTTTGGCATGTTGTAAATGACTTGTGTTGTATAAAATATACAATATACAACACAAAAATGGGCTTTTTGTGATAAGTATGCTAACTACAACACAATCATCAAAACTGTTGCCTATCTCCCATTGTAAAAAGCATTTTCTGTAGTAGTGAAAAAATCTCGCTAGACAACAAGAACTTCATTATGTTTTTTGATGCTACTTTCAACCAAACTACTAGGACATGTGCCCTTGGTATTTACGTCACTTAAGCTGCTGGTGACTTATTCTAAGGAATTGGCATTATTAGTTCTGCTACAATTCTCGAGGCAGAGATTCAAGCTATTTCAAAGACAGTTGGAAAATGCATCTCCGGCGGATTTACCAACTCGCTCATTCTATCAAACTCCAAGATTGGTAAAAATGTGTTCCTAAACACCACTGAGACCCCTATCTGCTTTCAAACTTACCTAAGACTATGGATAGAGTACCCCAACTAGCTAATCTCAATTTCAATTTCCTGCCTAGAACTCTTACACTGGTAGCTGATGTTGTTGCCAAGCATGTTCTTCACACTGCCATGGCAGTAGACTTCACATTTAAACCTCCTTGGCTTAGTCTGGAGGTCAACATATGTAGCCTGCTGGAGTTTAATCAATAATTGTACCATGGTTTTTCCTCTCTCTCTCTCTCTCTCTCTCTCTCTCTCTATATATATATATATATATATATATATATATATATATATATATATATATATATATATATATATATATATATATATATATATATATATATATATATATATATATATATATACGTGTTGTACTAAAAGTAAACGCATTACCACCAATGTCGGGCACATTACTACTCATAATGGGAGCATTATCCATTATTGGGTGTTTCATTATAGAAAATAGGCCATACAAAGAGCATGAACATTACACTAAAGTAGGCTCATTACCATCAATATTTGGAACATTACTATATATTGACACATCACCCATTATTGGATACATAATTATAAAAATTGGACTATACAATGAATGTGCATGTCACTAAAAGTAGGCACATTACTAGCATTACTAGGAACATTACTTCTCATGCATATTGGATGTCTTACCTCTTTATTGGGCTCTTCTAATATTAGGCGTATTACTAATCATATTAGACTACCCTGATACATATTATTTTTCTCAAATATATCAACATTAGGCTTGTTGAAATATTTTTTATAAGGAATATAATAATGTTTATTTTATAAAAATAATAATTATAGATTGAAAGTTATTAGAGAAATAACGGTCTCTCTTATTTCTTCTCTTTTCTAGGAGGAGAGTGGGAAAAGAGAAAGAGTAGTGGACTGTGTGAGTGAAAAAGAAAAAGAGTGATTCAAAGAGAGGGAGAAAAAATAAGGGAGCAGAAGCAACATGTGGACAAAGTCTGTGCATGACTAGAAGGTGTTTTTGAACCACATCAAACCTACACGCATTATACCCTCCTGGTGTCACTAAAATTTAGTATATTGGTATGAGACTATTATTGATCCAATAATTTGGTTGGTCATTGGTTATGTGTAAGAAAATTATTTATCCAACATTCCATCCATCAAAACTCACACGAATACCTCAGGAACATGCGTGGAATACAATTAGCATTGTGAGTCTCGAATTTCAAAGTGGCCATAATTGTTTAGTGACATGAGAGAGATAGAGTAATTATTGTTAGTAATAGATAGAGTGTAGATTGGAAAAGAGAGGAGAATAGTGGAAGAAGTGAGCGACTGTAGTTAATAGACTAAAATGGTAGTGGATAGAGAGAGGGTGTAATAAATAAAATAAAGAAGAGAATATCGAAAAAGAATGTACAATAAATTAAAAGAATGGAAATTAGATGGAGAGAGATGGTGTATTAAATACAAAGACATAAGTACTGCATGGAGAGAGTGTGTACTAAATACAAATGAGAAGTGGCAGATGGAGATAGAGAGAGAGTGCCACATAATAATTCGTAGAGGCACTGTTAGTATTGTACACATGTAAAGTAAGTATTGTAATACATATTAATGAGCATTGTTTAACTTAAAAATATGTATTGTATTTATAGTACTTTTTTATAAGCATTATTTCCTTTAAAAATGTTCATTGTAGGGTGTATAAATACAAAATACATAAGTATTATATAGAAGTATGTATATAAATTATTTAATAATGATATATATATATATATATATATATATATATATCTAGTAGTGTTTAGTATTGATATTGCTATAATTTTGATTTGAAGTCAATATTATTCTTAATGACTTTTATCACTAATAACAACTTCTTGTATATTTTTTATCCTCTCACTCATCTCAAAACTTTTCAACTTCTAACACTGTACTAAAATTTTCTTTATACAGCACTAGATGGTTGCTTCGTATTCTGTACTTTTACTAATCGACATCTGGGTGTGAATTCAGGTGGTAGAAGTGTGCTCTATACAGGTACTTTTCTGCAAATTGGCCGGGGTGTGAAGTGGGGGATTCTGGATTGTGATACACTTACAATTCAACTATGAGAAAGCTGACACACGGAATAGTCAATTTTGCCACAGGAAACCTAAGCTAACAACACGTCAAAAATGATGACAGGATCAAATGGGATGCTATGTGTGTTTAAGGTTCTATCAGATCTCCATGTTAAATATGTGTTTCAAGTAAACTGAGGCAAATCAACGTACGCAAAAAAATAAGCAGAAATCATTTACTGACTCTGCAGTAGACTCGCTTAGGTTGAAACAATTAGACTGGCATAGCCGTTCGCCACCAATTCGACGTGTATGTCGAGAAAACGTGTATACTATTTGTTATGATGTTTTTCTATGATCAATGAGTTGTAAGAGTAGGTAAGGTCTGAGTTGAACCCCATCCCCATTTTTGTGGAGTATGGTCTTCGTTTTAACACAAAATCACAAACCAATTTTCCTATGCACCATGAAAATTCCCTTCCAGTCGAAGCATATCACTAGCCTTAAACCTAATAACGATCATACAATCTGATTATGGATCGTGCGATTTCAAATGGAAGCTATTAACTATTAGGCTCTAGTTATTTAGGCCCCAATTAGTTTGTCGTAATCGGTCCGAAAAACTTATGAAATGAAGTTCCTAAAGAAGGTTTGTATGATTGGTTTAAAGTAAGTGTTGGAACTTGAGTTTCGTGACTTCCGGTCAGTTAAAGACTTAAATACAAAACATAGTTCCTGAATTCCCTCTTAAAAAGAGCAGAAAATGAGTTTCAGAACAACTAACAATAATTCTTATACAATTACTAAGTTCTTCATTTATCATAAATGGAACGTAAAATATGTTTATGACTAGAAATATTAGCGATGTGAATATAGTTCATTGCTAAAATCATAACCTAATATGAAAAAATAGTATACACTATAATCGCACAATATAAAATACTTTAGACTATAACTACCATTATCGGGTGGATAATGGGTCGCGGACGCGGTCGCGGAGGTAGGGGACGAGGGCGAGGGCGATCGACAACCTATAGAGTGGGTGAAGGTCAGGCTGCTGAGTCTGCGACTCCTCCAGTATGCCAATCAGTGGCGAATGGAGATGGAGGTCCCTCGGCCTAGGTCACAGCAGAAGATCTTCCGTGCAAGGACTTAGATCGAGTGTCCGCCGCTGCCAACCCTACCGAAGTGCCTCCCAGATCAGAAATGGGTCCTTCATCTTCTTGACTTGCCGATTGTTTCCAGTTCAACAGATTGGATCACAATGAAGTCGAGTTGGAGTTGTTGGATTTTGTGGAGCCGATTATCAAGGACGGGAGGAGGTGTGCCTCCATTTCAAGCCAGGACAGTGTCGTGCCTGAGTGGGAGGAGTATTGTTCCGTCAGATTTGTAGGTCGAAAGCCTTTTGTCGATCAATTACTTGGTTGGATCCGTAGGCAGTGGAGACCAAGCGGCCCAGTAGAAGTTGTTGCTGAGGAACGAGAATGATACATCATCAAAATGTCTTCCAGCAGTGAAAGGGACAGGGTCTTGGACGAAGCTTCGTGGTTCATGGACGGGTCGTTGATTGTGGCTCATTCGTGGAAACCGGGTGCTCCACTTCAACCTCTTTCTTTCACTCATGTTCCAATTTGGTTCAAGGTTGAAAACCCGGGGATTCCCTGGACTCGCAAACACATTTCTTGTGTTGCGAGCACCATTGGGCGGCTTGTGAATCCAGATGATCTCTCTATAGCTGTAGGATGTCTTGGTGATGCCCGGGTGTGCATTGAGATGAAGTATGATTCCAAGCTTCCGAAGGAGACGATGGTAGAGGTTGACTCGACACTCAAGACTCTGAAGGTGGAGGCTCTTGCCAAACCGGTGATTTGTCCAAACTGTAAGAGGTTTGGACACAGAGCTACCGTCTGCCCTATGAAGACGAGGAAAGCCCCACATGGAAATGACCTTCAGATCTGAGTGGGGAAACCTCCAGGTGCTCGAGACTTTGCCAAAAAGAATTCTAAGAAGGCTTCTACGACAGGTCAAGGGGACAAAGACTTGAAGCAACTGGAAGTCGATGCTGATGATATTGCTACAGTAGATGCTGCCCTCGGCAAGTCTATTGCTCAACAGGTCATGGATGTTGTTCTTTCAGTTGCTGGAAAGCAAAAGTCTCACTTCCCTCTTGACACACCAGAACCTGAAACGGCTGGGTCTTCTCCGGTTATCTGTGCTGGGAGTCCCAACCATGCTTGGGAACTAGATTTGAGCAGGCAAAGCAGAGTTCAGACGAGTTCTTCTTCATGGAAGATTAATAAAATTTGGAATAGCAGCGAATTCTCCATAGATTTCCATCCGGAAAAGGAGAAGTTATTTGACGAAGACGATGAGTCTAATGTGGAATCCAATTTTGAACTGGACCTTGATCCTTGGGAGGCTGACTCGCTAAACAAGTTCAGGACAAATAGGAGGAAAAAATCTCCTAGGAAAAGGAAGGATGGGGGTTAATCTTCTTATCTTTCCTCTTATTAGTTTCCTGATACTTGCTTATCAGTAATCGTTTCTGAAATAGTTTTCTTTGCTGCTTGGTTTCTAGAGGTCTGCTTGGTTTCTTCAAACACTCCTTTTTGGGTGCGATGTATTGTCAGTGGTGGGGGTCTAGGTTTGATCCTCTAGTGATTGGTGTAGCTGATCTACCTGTTGAAGTGGTTATAGTGTGGCTGGTAAAAGGAGGAGATGTGCCAGTGGCAACCGTATGCTCCTTTTGTTCCTTCTGGTTTTGTTTGAGCTTCTATGAATCTGTGCAGACATTTGATGGTTTGGAGGTCTGTATCTGGGTTCCTCCTTCTACTTTCAGTAAGTGTGCTTAACGCCAAGAGGAAGGGGATTCAGATCCCTATTTCTAGCTATTGATGCAGATGTACAGTTGTTGTAGTTTCTCTTATGATCTAGTTTGGTACAGAAGGACGGTGCTAAAGATTATTCTCTTCATTAGAAATAGCAGTTTGAGTGATTTTGGATTGACGCCAGCATGGGAGTTCAAAGTCAGCGGACGTCCTCCTTTCCAACTATAAAGTATTCACAATTTGTGGGTATGCATATTGAGAGTGGAGCTCCTTTTTTGTTTGGGTGGAGTACTTTTTCTGTATAATGACTCCTATGTTGTCTTTCTTTATGTATCTCTCTTTCCTTTGGGTCTTGTTTACAAGACCTTTGTTTCTTTTGTTTGCCTTGGTAATCCTCTCTTGAGGGTTAAGGGGTGCGCTTATGTTTGTACCTAAAGTTTTTGAATCAATAGCAACAGAGTTTTTTCGCCGACCAAAACAAATAACTACCATTATTAGTGGATTTACAAAATAAAAAAATAAACATCATGAATAATACACACCACACAATGTGAAAACACTGTGATTTACCTATCACATTTTTATTATTAAAATTTAAATAGCATGATGTGAAAAATGATAATTAACTATGACGATGTACAAATAATATAATAAAAAATCTTGAAAAAAATGTCAAAATTAATATTCTACAATGTATTAAACAATGATGAGCCAAAACTTATATCTACAAGCACATGAAATGTTAATATTATTACAGTACTTTGTACACACAAAGTGAAATAAAAATATTGTGATGTGATTTTAATTATAATATTTTTATTAAGATTATAGTTGTACCATAATAAACTATTTATTAAAGGGGCGATATCAGCACCGTAACTACTTGTTGAGGTTATTATGATTTTAAAATATTCTGATTTTTCACGGATATGATTTTTTTAATGTCTTTGACATCCTTTCTTATTTATATTACAAAGTAAAAATTAACAATGTTTCTAAAGATTTCAAAATTTATACTTACAACAAACCAATCACATGGAAGTGAATGGAACTTAAGTTACAAAAATTGAACTAGAGTTCCCAGAAAATGAGTTCCACAAAAATCATGACTTACACCAAACCAATAGGAGCCTTAGGGAATTTTGTCGTATTATACAATTTATGGTTGTGGCATTGAACATATTCTAAATATGATCAACTAAAATGATTATATATGAAAATTTATTACGAAATAATGTATGATTTCAATTGAATGGAATTCTTTTCCCTGATCAGGCTCATGGTGGTGTCAGAGGGAGAAGGTTGCAAGTTGCAGTTGGGAAACTGGTGGACCTACTCCCAATCTTATTTCTAGTAGCCAGCTCGAGAGGAAATGGTTGTTCAATATGAGCTCCTCTCAATTGATTGTGGAACTGGAGATAATCGTCTCGACTCCTAAAACCTAGACATGCATGTTGATCCCACTTTCACATATATTGGAGTCCCCCAAAACATGAATGGGTGCCTTAGAACATAGTGTACTAGAGTTGTCTCCTGCTTGAACTTGATGATATCGACTTAAACTTCCATCCCAATGCCATCAGGGGTAGAAGAGGTGAAGTAGATGAGGGGAATATGATTTGACCTATTCCCTTTCCACATTAGAATGGCTTTACTATGTACCTTATCCCAAAGTGTCATTTAAATTTAGAAGTTATGGTAAGGAATCAAATTACTAATGGTAGTGATCCATGGTGCATTACATGATAACTATAGTACAAAAATGGCTTATAACATCACATTTACAGGCGTCGATTGTATATAGGAAACCGACGCCTAAACCCTACAGCGTCGATTGAATACACAAACTGACATTTATCTTTGAAGAGTGGCCAGACATGGGTATCACTTTTTATTTAGTGTTGGTTTCATAATCAGAAATTGACACCTAAAATCGACCGCAAAATCCAAATTTTTCAGTGGACAAAAATTACCTCCAAAATTTAACATATGAAGTCGGTTATTAACTAACCAACCGATGACTAAAGGTTTTTCGTGAGATAGAAAATTGGGCCCAATTGTATCGTCGATTTTCTTGCAATGACTGACGCCTATGTGTTTTCGCGTGCTGTCCCCACAAAAATTTGCATCCCACTTTGGCGTCAGTTTTCTACGGCAACCGACGACCATGATCAGAATTCGAGAACATTTTTTTTGTTGGCATATGTATTTAGACGTCAGTTTTTCTAGTTGAAACTGATGACTATCATTGAACGTAGGTGTCAGTGTTTTTGTGGTAACCGCTGCTGATTGTTTTAAGTGTTGATTGTTTTGAATAATCAACGCCTATGGTTAACTTAATAGCACGCATGCGAGCCAGTCTCTTCCCATTTCTTTGTTTCATTGTTGACTCTGCTTAGGTCTGGCGATCGATTTCCTGCTCCGGCCGCCGCTCATTGCTCCTCTGCTTGCCACCACCGCCACCGTTCGTTGCTCCAGCCACCACCATTTGTTGCTCTGGCCACCACCATTCATTACTCTGGCCGCCGCCTACCACCGATGTTCGTTGCTCCGGCCTGTACCATTCATTGCTCCGACTGCCGCCTGCTACTCCTCTCCTCACCATCGCCTGCTCGCTGCTCCTTCTCACCTTCTCCTACTCACCGCCCCTTGCTCGCTGCTCCTGGTCGCTTCCGGCACCGCTTTGTGAAGGTATCTTCTTCCTCCTCTTCTTCCCCTGGTATCCCCATGACTGCGAAGGGAATCTCTTAGGACCGCAAATGACTTGTCCCTATCTCTACATCTATAACCACCAAGCCAACTCGATCAACCCCATGCCCAGCTGATAAGATGGGGATAATAACATAGAACCACAAACTGATGTATGTAGTGTTGTTTGTCAATTTATGTGCATATTTCATGTTGTTTGTTGTATTAATGAATTCCTATTCTTATAATTGATCATGTAATGATCAAGACACTAAAGAAATAATAAGTTTATACACATACCTTACATCATAACTAATTCTCTTCCTATATTTGTGGTAGTAAAAATCTTGATTATAATCTAGTTGTCACTTACATATTGATAATAATTAGAACATTCTACATATAAGACTCTTCATATTGAAATATAGAATAGATTCTCCAATTGCTTGCATTGTTTCATGTCATACTAAATTTACACTTGTATATAGTAAGATTTTAGATATATGTGTAGTATCCCTAGACCTAAGAATAACTTCATCAAATAGTAATGGTACTTCTTACTACAAAATCACTTGAATTCTAAACCTAGTCATTATAACAAGGACATGTTTCTGTTGTGACATGTTGAGTTTTTTGCTATGTTATACCCACCACAATTTTTGTTATAAAAGAATACATTGATTAATTTAGGAAGCATTCATATGTTGTTATGGCTGTCCATAAGTTTTTTTATAAGAAAATTGTGTGTTTAATGGGGTTGTGAACAAGTGATTGGTGTTATATTTTGTTGGCCTAGAAACCCGCCCAAGATTTACTCATTAGGAGTAAATCTTGGATAGTCCCCGGTTTTGGACTATTCTTGAACACCTAATCTCACTTAGGATGTAAGTGTATAATGTGTATTGGGTTTTCAAGAAAATTGTGGTAGCATTTCCCTATTTGTTCTCTAAGTACATATGTACTTGGAGAACAGTGAGGAAATGCAGCCGAAATTTTCTTGAAAACCCAATACACATTATACACTTACTAGTGAGATTAGGGATTCAAGAATGGGATAGGTGGTATACATTTATTATATATAAGACCTTAAACCCTAAAGTTTTAACCATAAACTCTAATCTTTTAACCCTAGACCCTAATCTTGTTCTAATATATACTTATTTTTGCTTTGATCATAGAATGGACAGATCATGGATGTCCATTCCAAATCGATGTACCCTAGAGTTTATTTTTGGTCTGGATCAGTTTATTAGATTTGCCGAGGAACATAGGAAACAACCTGGAGATAGGTTCTACTATGACGAAATCAAAAGTCATGTCATGTGCAATGGGATTGTATAAGGCTATACAGAATGACACTGGCATTGAGAGATTTCAAACCTGAAATCAGTGGATGTCGATAGCCGTGCTTGTGTGGAAGAAGAAATTACCTCCGATGACGTAGATGTGAAGGAACCAGTTCTAGTAGACATCGTTGATGTGATGTTGGATAGTTGTGGGGTAGAGCACACCGATCCACCTCCCATGTTTAGAAACATTGTGCATGATGCTGAGATACCGCTATACACAGGTTGTAAGTTTACAAAGCTTAGTGCTGTGTTGAGATTTTATAAGTTGAAAGCTAACAATAGATGGAGCAACAAAAGCTTCACATCATTGTTGTCTTTGTTGAAAGAAATTCTTCCTAAAAGAAATGAGCTGCCAATCTCAACATACCAGTTAAAGAAATTGTTGTGCGCAGTGGGAATGGAGGCCAAGAAGATACACGCATGCCCAGATGATTGTGTATTATTTCAAAAAGGCTATGTGGATTTGAAAGATTGTTCCAATTGTTGTGCGTCAAGGTATAAATTGACGACTTCGGGGGAGTCCAAAACTGGTTCTCCTGCCAAGGTGATGTGGTATCTATCTATAATACCACAATTTCAATGCTTGTTTGCCAATCTGATAGATGCGAAGAATTTGAGGTGGCATGCAGATGTTAAGAAAAATAATGATGGGATCTTACGACATGCGTCTGATTCCTCATAGTGGAAGAAGATTGATTTATTGTACCCTAAATTTGGTGAAGAAGTCAAGAATCTAAGACTCGGGCTTTGTACAGATGGAATGAAACCGTACGGGACATTGAGCAGCCAACATAGCATTTGCCCAATTATGCTTGTTATATACAATCTTCCTCCCTGGTTGTGTATGAAAAATAAGTACGTTATGCTGTTATTGTTGATATCGGGCCCTAAACAACCTAGAAATGATATCGATGTTTATCTTGAACCTCTGATTGATGACTTGAAGAAACTCTAGGGTGAAGGTGTGATGACCTATGATGCTTCATGAAGAGAGACATTTCGTTGGCACGCTATGTTGTTTTACACTGTGAATGACTCTCCAGCATATGGGAATTTGTTTGGATATAGTGTCAAAGGATCTAAAGTGTGTCCTATATGTGAAGAGAACACTAATTCAATACGACTAAAACATGGTGGCAACACTGTATATCTTGGCCATCGAAGGTTTCTTCCAAAATTCCAACCATATCGTAGGTTGCACAAAGCATTCAATGGATGGAATGACGAACGGAGTCCACCTAAACCTATACCAGGGGATGATGTTCATGAAAGAGTAAAAGCCTTTTCCAATGAATTTGGTAAGAGATCACAATGTACGATGGCCACACGGAGTGACAAATCTTTATTCAAGAAGAAGTCAATATTTTGGGATCTTCCTTATTGGAGTTCTTTGGTAGTCAGGCATTGTTTCGATGTCATGCATGTTGAGAAAAATGTTTGTTATAGCGTCATCGATACTCTGTTGAATATACCAGGTAAGACTAAAGATGGGATAAAATCCAGAATGGACCTACATGAAATGGGAATAAGGATAGAATCAACAGAAGTAGTTAGTAGCAATCGGAGAACATACTTACCTCCTGCTTGTTATACGTTGTCGAGAAAGGAGAAGAAAGCTTTTTGTAAATGCTTGGTAACTGTTAAGGTGCCTCAGGGTTACTCATCCAACATCTGTACATTGACATCAATAAAAGATCTGAAGTTGATAGGTCTTCAATCTCATGACTGTCACACTCTAATGCAACAAATATTTCCCATGGCAATTCGATCTATATTGCTGAAGCATGTAAGGCACTACAAAAAAAAGATGATCTCACTACAATTTTTCTGGCTACATATATTTTACTTATAGCTAAAAGATATATTTCTTTACAAGTTCTAATAATGTAAACAAAAAATTGTAGTTAAATTTAATAACTACAAAATGACTACATATCGCAACATGCTACAAATTCAAAACTCTACCCAACTTAATCCTCTCCCCTTATCTCATACATAAAAACTAATGATGCCTAAAAATACAAATTTCCCCATGAAGACTCCCTTTGGTTTTCAATTGGCGCGATGAGGCCCTCTCCTCCCTGCCTTTCCAATCAGCGTGATAGGTATGCGCTCTCCTGCCCCCTGCATTCTAGCCTTGTTATGTACGTCCCACATGCTTATGCCCCCTTTCACTCATCTTACGATTCTCTCCCTTACCTCATTCTTTCCCTCCCATCTGGTCGCACCCTCGATGGTTCCTCTCTCCCCTCTCGTCCTCCCTCTGCTTCATCCCCACATCCAATCGATCACCCCAACCCCAAATCCCCTTCCCTCAATTTGCAATTGACCTCTTGGACTGTCAGAACGGATGTGGTGGATGGATGGATTCCTTCGAGGGGACAGATACAGAACAAATTGCTTGTGCCTTTATTATATTCGTGACCATGTTCATGCCATCACTCAGACACAAGGTACATAATCCTCCCCATATACGGGTTCCCTTGATGATGGTATCTCCCTAGGTTACGTCTCAAACCTTGATGCCACCAGCATCCCAGTCGACCTCACATTTATGAAGGGCGATGCCTATAAACTCATACTCCCTCCAGGTTCCACAACCTTCAGTGTTGACATGGACCGCGAGGCTTGTGTCATACTGTATGACGCAAAGCTCAAGAATAGCAGGATCAGGCACGCCTTCCGCAAGGCCTACGCCATGACCCGACCTGACGTTAAGGGTAGCTTTGTGAAGTACAGTGCTGATGTGGATCAGACTGTGAAGGATCACATCGCCTTGGCTGTCGTTGCTCCCTAAAGATAGTCTATGGCCACCTCAATGCTGTGTACAAACTGATCTCGTCGTTCTAATCAGGTATTTGATTTCTTGCATTCATTATCTACCTACATTGTTCCTCTCTTCATTTCTATTTATACTCTCCCCATAACACATTTTTTTAGTATACGGGATGATAGGCATCTGGTACGTTCTGTAAGAAAACCTCCCAATCTTTTTAATCTGGTTAAAATCAAATTTTGATTTACGCTGACCAGGGAACACTGACGGTCAGGAAGATTCTAATGAGAGGATCATCTGATCTACTAATATGTTTCCTCTAGTGGCCCATTCTCATGTAATTTTTTTGAGGGTAGTCTTTGATTTAACAAAAGATGAAACACAAACTTTAAATATTATTAATTGTATTTTAATATTGAACTGGTTAAGATCCTCGGTTGGTTCTAATCGAAGTGGCAATGTTTCTCCTTTTTGTGTGGAGCATAATAAAAGGCATTTGTTTCGAGATCTTCTGTACTTGTGGAATCGTCTTTCAGTTGTTGTCAACATGCTTCTGTTGTCTTAAATCAGACCTCGAGTTGGATAGTAACAATAGAAGATCATTCAATCTAACAGTAACTTAATGACAACTAGTACACTAGATCCTTGAAGTTCACTTAAGAATCTTGAAGCCACAAATGCTAGAACTATGTGTTTGGAGTTTTTTATATTGCCAATGTTTTATCTTTCTAAAATATAGATAGAGACTATGGTACAACTCTTAATCTCTCTGCAAGTTCTCTAGTTGCTGGTTGATTTATTACAGAACATCTTGTAGATATGTTCTCAATCTATATTATTCTTATCATACGAACAATAGAGAATTATGACATCGACTCAAGACAGTGTATAGACCATAGTTACTTCAACTAGCAAGATTTCTCCAGGTTTAGCTCTGAAGCCTCACTACAACTACTGGTTTAATTTTGAATAATGGCTTGTTTCCCCTCCCCCCCTCATCTACACATTGTTGAAAATCTGTTTGATGTTTAATTTTATAATATAACTTCAAAATGACAAACCTTCCCCTAGTTCTTACATTCTCTTATATCTTGTCATTTCTAATTTATGTATATTATTTGTTACAAGTCATTGACTGATACTATTAATCGATCATGGGACAAAGTTCGTTTGAGTGTTATTATGAGGAATCTCTTACAATATTCCTTACATAGTTTCATTTGCAAACATATCTTAATCAGTCAAAGATAAAAACCTACAACACAGAACCCTGAGTACGTAGACGGTATGTTAAACTTGTGGCTTCCTCTGCCATTTCTATGGATTTGATTTCTAATTAGTTGAAATAGCTTAGGGCCTCCTTGGTGTGGTTGATATTAATGTATCTGAAAGGAAAAACATGATGTAGTTCACTCCACATGTTAATTAGTTTATGTAGTAAGTAGTACAAATCAATCGTGACATGCAAGCAGTATCATTCAACAAACAAAGAAACTAGTGATTATGATGATTCAAAAATTATAATTGATTACCCTCCTAAACTTGGTTCATGGAGATCCTTTTAACCTAAATTTTCAGTTACAGTCTTAGGTACTAGCTTAGGAAGATTATATGCATCCTACTTTTTACAGCATTGCATCTCTTTTTTTTTGGTCGGTCAAAAAAGTGTGTTACTATAAAACTAAAAACTTTGGGCACTAAGTACCCCTTTACATCATAAAGAGCTAAGAAAGCTCGACCAATGATCATATATCCCACGCAGGGGGTATTTGATAGATCTATAGATAATAAGGACTGAGAAGACCTATCTAATTAACAAAACTAGAGCCAAGCATTCCTACCAGGAAAATGATTTATTACAACCTACAGATACATGCAATCAGCCCACCCACAAAGAGTAACTATAGATTACAACATGACATCCACCAGGTTACCCTGCCTGGAAATAGCAACACTAGCTTCTGACCTTCTCAGATCGCCAGGACATCAGAAAGATCCGTATGAAAATGCAGAACCATCACATTCTACCACCAGAGAACTGCGAGGCTAAGAAGTTTGAATCAATCCTTTCATTCTTGACAGGGTACCAACTATCTAATTGAAGTACCCACAATGTGTGGTACTATGCCAACAATTAGAGAATTCATCGATCTTCCAAACCAAGCAACCACTCTGTTGTTATCCTGTAATGGAAATAGAACAACAACTTCTTCTTTCATAGAGGCAGCTCATCAAACACCTTAGGGGTGTTCCTACACACAACAAAGGAGGAGCAAACAGGATAAGAATCCGTCCCCAGAACATCCGTCGTCATGAGCAGCGGGTTACTGCGCGTCAACTGACTAGGGCCCCTTACTATTGTCCTATAATGGAACGAGCTCTGAGGCTCGTGTTTGCAAAGGAGCACCTGGTTGAACACCTTGTGGGTGCTCTAGCACACAACATCAGAGGAATCGACAGGGGGGAGGGAGAAGCATGAACTGCCCCTTACCCCCCTGCACCATGTGATGACATCAACCAGACAAATCTGACGCCAGAGAAGCATCAGCCAAACACCAGGAGCAACAGGGTACACCGCACATCAAGGCCTGGAGTCGAGGTTAAGGAACAGAGCCCCAGAAAAGGGATGCATGGGGAACACATGCCTGTATGCCCAACATCCTGTCACGAGCATGAGCAGGAAGCGCCACCGGATGGGCAGGGATGGGATATGACGCCCAAGCCACCCAACGAGGGCTCGCCGCCTCAATAGTATCTAAAGTAGAACCGATCAAGTCATGGGGCTACAGATGCACTGGACGAGGCCAATATCCAGCTCAGGATAAGGAGGTACAGAAGTCAGAAAAGGAAGTCGAGGGAATCCCTTACTACGCCTACGGCGGCGGAGCAGCTGCGCAAGAGACCAGATCCAACAGGAGGTGGCTCCTCTCCATCCGTCTCTCTTGAACGAGATGGAGTCAACATTGTCGATGCAGCCGAATCGACTGAGGATCTGGCTTCAGTGTAGCGCATCACACCCCTCCTCGTTCCTTGTCGTGAGTAGCCCCAAAATGAACTTCCTTGAGGGTCCCTTTCTCTAGAGATCGCTGCTTCCCACGATCGAGGAAATCACACCGTGGACGATGATGGCCAGGGGAGGAAGCACCGAGGTGGTGCCCCTTCCCCCCAGCGGTGGCCACAGGGAGATTCTAGAAAAAGGCGGGAGTGAACCCTAGAGAGAGAGAGCTCTCTTTTCATTTGCATCTCATCAATGTATAACTTTCTTATTGTATGTAATGTCTTTTTAGATTTTTATCCTATAAAAGGATTTATATTTCTTTCCACTCTGAATTCCTTATAGAGACGTGAGAACGGCAGTCCCACTTCATTGAGAGAATTGTCCATTCCGAGGGTGGATTGGGCTTCCACTCGCATGCAAGCCTCCCTACCCAACCTTGAATGAAACACTTCCAATTGTCAATCACCACCAGCTACTGCACATAATGATCGTACTTGGATTGTCACTATCTTGGTAGTTCCCCTACTCCTTCTCATGAACCAACATACCAGAGATCCATTACATTGGTGTGCTACACCATTGCTGTTGTTACCTTACCCTATTTAGCCTGGCCCCTGGGACTATCTTCTTGTCTCAGTGTAATTACAAAATGTAAGTTGTGTGACACAGGGAGTGCAACACCTAGTTAGTTATCTACATATTTAATCAGGATGCTTGCATTTTATCTTAAATATAGATGAATGAAACTAATGTGCACAAGAAATGCTTGTGTGTTATCCACACCTACCAGCCTCATCTTGGTTGTCAAACTATTTATTCTTGGCAAGGAGGATATTAGTCCCAATTCTACATGAGACTCGATGATAATGTAACGGGGGATAAGTGTCAAAGACTGTATCTGAAACCAAAAAAGATAGTATGAAAGTAGAGACAATTGTGTTGCTATTAGTAACTACAAATGTCATGACGGTCAATCACCACATTAAGGTTTGAACACAAACCAATATCATGATCCCAATACCATAAAAGGCAGAAAATCAAATTGAAGGTTAATAAAAATATCTAGACTAGCTAGTCAGGGAATTGAATTAAGAAAACAATCATAAGAAATGAGAAACAAACCTATTAGATCAACCTCATTCTCCCATAGCTTCAAGAATAAGACTGTAAAAACAACTACATTCTAAAGTAGAACCAATTGAAAGAATGTGTGTCTATAGCTCTACATGTCCATAACTTTTGTGCATTAGGTTCAACTTCTCCATCATGTCAATTAGCCTTTGATATGCTTCTTTTTTTAGGTGGAAGCCTCACTTTTTTCATCATTGCCAATTTCTCATTGCGGGATTATCTTAAAAATGAATAAGCTAGTGCAGTCCAATAAATGTAGTCACAAAGAAGAGGTGATTTTTTTCCTTTATGTTAACCCACATAGATTGGCTACCTTTGTCTTTGTCATTGTTCTATAGATTCTACTCCTTGTCACTGTAGGGAACATTGCACCTCTACCTTCTGTTCTCCTAGTTTCTTTCTCATCCATCTCTATTCATTTTAAATAATGCTTGACATGCACATATGGGGGGAGACTATGGTGCTTGGAATAGAGAACCCTCTTTATTTGTCAAATCAATCAATATTGTCAAAACACTGACTTCCACAAGATTCAAAATGGAAGGTACTTTATGGTTGTTATCTTTAATAGCTCAAGTATGAGATTTAATACTTGCATATTACTTTAGTGATTTGTTATTAATTCAATGTCTTATTGGTTTCTTAGGTTTTCTTTGTTTAATTCAGTACAACGTTCAGTTTAAATTCTTACTACCATTGATTTCAATTGCATAACTCTATTTAAACTGTTGTAGTCAATGTCAGCATACATATTCTTCCTTTGCAATTGATTTACTCCCACATAAATGAAACCAACATGATAGGAGGAAAACCCTCCTTGAGCTCCAGCTACAATATTAAATTCATCTTGTTAAGACATGTCATAAAGTAGACACTTCCTTGTGAAAACTCTTAGGGGATGATAAGACATATTTGACCAATATACATATTCCATCTAGGAACCTAAACAAAACCCTACGGAGGTATTAACTTTGAATTGATTGGTGTGTCGTGCCATCTTGGGCTTGGAACATAATAGGTCCTTGATAGTCACCATCATTGTATCTTAAAATCCACTTTGAGGCTTTAGAAGCTTACACTTTGAGGTGAGGCTATCCCATTGGCGTCTAGTGGCTTACACCATGATGTCCTTGACTGAGGCTTGCCTCACGACATTGAGTCTCTGAGGCTTAGATGAGGCGCAAGCCTCAATTATGGATGACTATATGTTATGTTAACCATCAATTGTTTTTTGCATTTGAGGCAGTTGCATTCAATTTCATTACTATCACTTTATTTGCTATGATATCTCATTTATTATTATAGATTGATTTTGTTATTTGGTGACCTTGTTATTAACATTACTGTTATTCCATATTTCTCCTTGTCAACTTAGGTAAAAGTTTTCTATTTTTTTTTTGCTTTTTCTTGTTCATACATAGTTATATAATAAATAAATGAGTTCATAGATATATACATATATATAAACAAAAATGCATATATATATATCTCCTTGTTAACATACATATAAATATCTATGTATTATTTTTTATGAATGTCTCATACATTTTTTAGGCTTACGCCTTGCCTCGTTGAGATAAATACACCTCGTTACCCCTCATGCACTTTACAAACTTGGTCACTAGTTTGCAATCCTCCAAGATAGAAGTGTGGACTGGATTTAATGGAGAATGATCAATGTGATGAATTGGAGAGCCATGAAAGGAGACCACATTGAGGGCAAAGAAACTTATATGTTCTATCACCAATTATTATTTTTCCTCACCATCTAGCTGCTGCCTTTTCTGGTTTGTTCTCATAATTTTTAAGCTATAAGAAAAATTTTTTTTGGCCTTCTATATTTCACTAATAGAATTGTTGGGAAATGGTGTAACTATTACTCATCAAGTCAAATATCTTGTGGGTTCTTTGAAAAGCAATTCCCTACTGATGTTGTTTTCCATAAGGCTGACCTGATTAATATTACTAGTGTAACCAAGGGTAATATTATGAGGTCATTGTGACCCATTGGATGTTGCTAGGCTGCCTAGGAAAATCCATAAGGGTCTCTGCAAGGTTGATGGTGTCAGAGCATGGTAGGTGAGAAGGAAATATTCTCAAAATGGTGGTTATTGTGAAATATGACTATCTCATGCTCAAGGGTTGTTGAATGGGTTCAAAAAAGAGGGGACTCATACCTCTTGGTCAGTCTCTTCTCAAGCAAACTTCCTATTTGACATTGGAGGAAGTCAAGCTAAAGTTCGCTGGCACATATATTTACAATATAGCTAAAACCCATCTTTACTTATATTTTATTTGAATTTACCTAAAAAAATGTAGTAAACTCATTATTGTCTTAAATAACTATATTTTGACTATACTTTCTTCACAATTGCGCTCCCTTTCATTCAAATGAAAAGTAAAACCTCAGTCCATTCACTTTCGCTAGTCCCTTTTTGTTCATCTCCCGCGTTCTTCCCTAACCTAGATTTCACACACTACTCCCCCTCATTCGATTGTGTTCCCTCCTCTCCATGCCATGCTCTCTTCTCCTTCCTCTCTTCCCCGCCACCCCAATTCCCAAATCGCACTCTTCAGATATTTGATTACGTGGATCTTCTTCTCGGTGTGTCAATGAAGATAATGGAGGGTCTTGCAAGCCTATTGTCAGTACCTTCTGACTTTGTAATCATTGTCATTCCTAGCCGGCCAATCATCTCCCCACACAGTTGTCATCATAGCTCTTCCTTCATCGTGTAGGTAATTCTCACTTCCATTGTTTCTTTTTCTATCATAAATTTCTCTAATAATCGATGGATTGATCTAAAGTGGAAGAGCCACTTTAGGGCATGGCGGTGAGGCGGTGAGGCACATGCCTCACCTAGATTTTGAAATAAAACCATCCAAACAGTAGTCAAGTCAATGAAAGCTGCTTACTTCGTGGGTATTATGACGACTAAGAATAGTAAAAAAATGGGAAATCAATGTTGTACATCTGGCCAACACCAATGTGCGTGTGCTCAGATAATGTACTCTTACCCTGAGGAGTGATATTGGCTGCTAGGTGGCCTCTATGGGCATAGATAAAGAACTTTATGCACGATTATAGGATGGCTGGGTGTTGGGTATCGCCTTTGCCTATTTTTCTTTTTTTGTTGATTACCGTACATTTGTACTAGTTAGATGCTAGTATATGATACTTTAAATAAGGTTTATAGTATGTTAGTCACTAGAAACTTTATTTGGTTAACTTCTATTTGCCGACAATTCTACAGAAGAAGCAACCTTGCTAGTTTTTTATTTGGGCATATTCATTAATTCTGACAACATATCATGAAATAGCTATTTCTATAACAAAAGAGAATAGACCATATTGTCGAGCATGAACCTCCAGCCCACTAAAGTATCTATTAAGGCTTAATGCATGGCCAACCTTATCATTGCCCCTTATCAAGCTATTCCCTAGGGACAGGGATCTGGCCTCCCGTCTCTGATGAGAAGCTTTATTACACATATAAGTATCATCTTTTACACTGAACCTGATCCTGACATGCCAAGGATGACAAATCCACCAAATACAACGATCCATTTTATTATCATCGGGTTGTCTTAATCCTTGGTACTTATAAAAAAAGTATGTACAGTTTTCTAAATCAAACTGTTATGGAATTTTGTTTGAGGATTCTAATGAGCAAGACTTGGATTCCTTTCTCTGATAAAATGAACCTTCAGTTGGTGTATGCATAACCATTTAGATGATAGACCTGCTATACATATGATAACCTATAACTTTGAAACCCAAGCTTTCCTTACAGCTCACCATCTGACTGACTCAATGGGAAATAATGGTAGGTTGTTTACCACCACCACACACACACACTCTCTCACACACACACACAAAGAAATCTATGGAGCAAGTTCAGTAAGTAGTTTTAGAAGCTGGGACATAACCTTACCTTTTTTTTCATTAAAGTATGCCCTTACATTCTGGTATGTATAAATAACATTCTATTTTGCTGAAACATTCTTTGTATGTTACATTCAAGACATAACCTACAGAAATAGATTGTCAACCAAAGCAATGTTGCAGTGACCAAAACCAAAATTGACAATGTAATTGTAAAGATGAGCATCAGAAACATATAGTATATGGTGCTTTGACTTTCATGTTGGACTCCTATGTTATCACTCATTGTGTGTGGGGTTTGGGTAGGGAAAACATAAAGATATGGGACTAATGCTTCACATGTGATTTTTGATGAGCACAAATCCTCATAACCGTCACTCACCCCTCCCCCCCCAAATAGATATGCTGAACTACATAGGGTATAGTCTACATCACCTTTATTAGACTGAAATTATAGGGAATTAAAGGAACACAAATTGTAGCAACAGAAGACATCAAAATACAATAGGAAATAAAGGTAAATGAATTGTTGCAAACTCAAGCCTTTCCCTATGAAGCTGTTCGTGTCAAAAAGAAGGGTTAAAGGTCACAAATTGAGGTAATTACAGATTTAATAGACTAAAATTGCACCACTAACATGTTGGATAATTAGAATGATCTTTGGTTTGTTGTACAATTTTATATCATAGTTCTTGAATGTCCTGAAGTCTATTCTAATAGGAAATTTTGTGGAGCCCCTCATCTCCAAATGAACTTTCTCTATCTTCCTCTTTATTTCCTATAGTAATTTTGTCTGTTTATAGACTATGAATGGTGCACAAGTTCTAAAAGTTTGCAAGTTGTAATTTTCCTAGGACTTTAAAGCTAGAAACCATAGTGGTGTTTTAGTATTACTCAGAATGACCAATTATACATGGTAACCTCCCTTGTTTACATACAAAACTATACATTGTATCATAATTTTGTAGGTAGCATGTGTTAATATTGAGTGTCCAGTGTCACCTAGATGCCCAGGATATAATTCTCCTGAATGTTAGACAAACAAAAATGAATGTTGTACATGAAATATATATTTCGAGTTGCCTCAATGGTTAACACTTCTTTTTATTTTCGAATTCTCTGAAATTAACTTATATGTTGCTTGTTTCACCACCTACTGCCACCCCCTATCCCCACCCACCACCCGCTACCCACCCCCCTCCTTTTGCCATCGTAGCACCTTCCCCCCCTCACCCATCGGCTGCCAGCACCCCTCCCTCTCCACCTCTATCTCCATCTTCTTCCTTCTTTACCAATCCCATCCTTCCTCTTCTCCTAGAGGGCAATCTACTCTTTCGGACAACCATAGACCTCTCACGTTGAGAGTCCCCTATGTCAGCGGTTCTTTTTCTACCGGCGCCTCATGAAGGATTATTGATTTCCTCATGATGACGTAGGTTTTTTCATCTATATCTGCCCAAATATGGGTCGTTCTGATCTGATGCGTCAGATCCCTGCTAATGCTACTGGGACCAACTATCTCATGTCTATTCACACCAGTAAAATTCGAAGAGGGTTTTTGAAATTTTCATAAACCTAGCTAAAAAGGAGTACTCCTCAGATGCACCTATTGATGAGTTTTACAACTAGTGCTTTTCTCTCTGGAACGAGTATGAGATCTACCACTCGTTGACTACTGACATCAAAGAAGCTCAGAAGCAGCGCAATGAACTCCAACTGGTTCATTTCTTAGCTACACTTCCTACTTCTTTTTCAGGTGTGGTTGATTTTACTAATCAATCTCCTATATTTTTTATTATCAGCAAAGAGTCGAGAAGAGTCATCATCCCAATTGACATTAGGGTCTAGAGGAGTGTCAGCAAGTCTAGCTCCAAGTATTCCAGTCTCATATAGAAGATCTAGAACATATTTCCTATGAGATAACACAAGAGCATTAGAAGTTCTAGATACCTCTATGCCCAGAAAATACCACAGTTACCCAAGTCTTTAGTAGCAAAGTGCTTGCAGAGATGAGCTTTAGTGGCCTGAATAACGACCCCAGAGGCTAGCGGCCTCGGCGGCGGTGGTACTCGACAGCAGTGTGGCCACTGGCGTGTGCGCCTGTCGTTGCGGCACCGATAGCAGCCCGCGCTGCGTCATGCAGTGGCTGCCACCCGACGGCTGCTGGCGGCACATGGCCTGGTGGCGGCTGCGGGGCCCCACGTGGGAGCCGGCGGCGGTAGGAAGGGGCGGGCCGACAGCTGGGCACGTGTGGGGGGGGGTAAGTGAAGGAGAGGGAGGGAGGGGAGAGAAGCAATGACTGAATCAGTCTTGCTCTGGTACCATGAAAATTAGAACAGGATTTGGAGAGCTTTGGGTTCTTAGACATTTTACTAAATGCATCGTGTTACTTTATAGGGACTGATATTATTGACTGCAAGAAATAACAAATATGATGTCCTAGAGAAACCATAGACAGAACGACTCATTAAACAATCCTTAAGACATACACTTTCCTAGATTTAAGTATTTGTAGCATCAACTTGTGCAATACCTTGTTTGACCAGCATCGTTAATAACAACCTTCATGATCCATCCTTTATCATATGGACTAGAATTGACTAGATAAGGATATTCAGTGGACACTTGATTGGCTTCAGTTACTCTCCTCGATAATTGATAGGATGAATGTCATTGACAGCCTTCACATTCCTAGCAGCACTAACGCTACTATCTTTATTAACATTTTTTTCAAGTATTGGATCTTGATTTTGTTGTGGTATGTAATATGTGTAAATAACCAATAAATAGTCACCACTTTTCATTAATTTTAACAGAAACTATAACAGAATTTTAAATAAAACTGACCTCATACAAGAAATATTGTTTTTGCAGATTGTGAACAGAGTTGGTCAACAAATCATAGAACAGTTGATTATGCCCCAGAATTAGCTGTCAAAAATGCATTATTGGTTTGTGAACTAATTTTCTTAATAGTCCATTATATACGTTCTATAGAAATTCTATCTTTTAGGTTATGTTTGGCAATTGCAGCTGACCGCATGTGAGCATCAGTTCCCAAAAAAAATAATATCTGAAAACCAACATGCAGGTGTATCTTGTGATGAAAGAATATGTTGGTGTTAGGGCAAAGAAGTTCATTGTGAAACAAAATTTAGGAATGCACCAGGCTATGGAGATGAGAACCATACATGCTGGAGATTTCTTGTAAGTTTAAGCAATTCATATATTTTATATACTTGGTCTTCATAAATTTGTTGTATATTTTTTATTCCTAAAGATCTAAATGTCATTCAACATAGAAGATTTTTCTTCCATCTTGGAATGAATAACCAAGCAGTTAAGGATGCACAAGAATCAGTTCAAAAACAGAAGAGATTGATTTTAGGTATGCATCTACATACTAAGCATAAACTATGGAATCAATTGACATCTCATGCACCCAATATCAAGATATATCAGTCTTGTTTTTGGATGAATCATTCATATGATGCAAGGGGGGATAATATCACTATAGTTTAGTATGAGTAGAGATCCAAGTATAGATATCGTATACAATCAAGAAAATTTCTATAATAAGTACAAAGCAATTGCTACAATGAGTGTAGTTTATATAGATTGACAAAGAGCTAAGCTTTCTTGTTAGGTACATAGTAGTCCAAGCCCTAGGTAATAGTTCTATCTTTTCCATTTGAATCTACCATAACGTTGATGCCTGTATCATTTTTCAAACTTTGTTTGTAACTCTGACAGTAGTGGTTGTACCCATTTAAGGCTCCTATGCCATGTCTCAAAATATGAAACAAGATACACAATATTTAGAGCATAAGAATATGTGTCATTTTTACAACCACGCTTCTCTCTTCTACTAAATACAGACTTGGGACTCAACATGGAAGGTGTTGATTTCTATCAACATGGTCATTCTTGATTGTAGTTGCTGGTATATTTGTGTCAACTTATGATTTTAAATTTCTGGATTTTAGATCACAGAAATTGACCAGTTTATTATCCTTTTCTTATGGATAATCAACTTGTTGACTGTCTTGGTATAGGAGTATAATATTAATTGTTGCTGCTATAATGTATATTATAACTCAACTCTCAGATGATAAAAACATATTGGACTCCTACAAGAGTGAAACTATAAAATTATTCATTTTGTATCTGCCATATGCTTGAGTTTTACACCAGTGATTGCACTATCCTGAGCATTGCAGACAAGATCCACATTTTCACTGATAATGATCTCATTCTCATATTATACCTATATGATTCTAAAAGGAAATAGTTGCAAACAGCTGGACCCATTGTATAGTGGGCATCCATCTCCATGAATGGTTTTTTAGGAACCATTTTGCTAGTTCTTTTTTCATTTGGTTCATCTCAATTTAACTATGCTTGATGATGATACTAGTGCTCATTACAAGTTTGTATTTGATTATACTACATGATGTGCTTCATATGTATCTACTACGGATATATTTGGACCTATTGTTGATGATGCGAGTGATATATTTGGACCTACTGCTGATGATGCAAGTGACATTTTCGAAACCAGTCTACATGTAAATATCATTAATTGAATCAACATCTGTATATAACATTTTATGCAATGGCACATATATTATAATTCAGTAAGTGCATTTGTACACACCTCCTCCCCCTATGATCACCACTGCACAATTATATATATAGCTTTACTTGGACATAATGTTACCAAAATGATTGCATTAGTTCGTACATTACGTGATGGTATATGCTCCTACTCGTAAGTACTATGCTCTAATTACTTGATGGATAATCAGCTTGCTGACTATCTTGTCCCAGAATACTCTAAACGATCTGATATATCACTGCAAAGAAAGATAGGTGGGAGCATGACAATGCTTCTTTATTGGGTGTTTAACTTATAATTGTTCTTCCTATCTGTTTTTCTTTTCCACTAGGTTACATGTCGGAGCTCATTTCTTTCCTATTTTTGCAGGGATGTTTGACTTGTTCTATACTTCCAAGTACATATTTGATCCTATCTGATATAATCCCAAATCATTTTTATATACTTTGTTTCATATGATAGCTTTATCTATCATTATTGATATGTGCAATAAGCTTCCACCAACCCATTAGGGACCAGGTACAACATGTTTTAGAACACTATGCAAACTTGAGCTTTCTCAGCCAAACCCCCCTCGCCAGTGAATATGCTTTATCAGCCAGTGACTTTGAAGCAGTTTCCAAGATCTAGAGTAGGTTCAACTAAGGATATTGATAGATCTTTTTATATAATTTGTTGTATAACCTCTTTGACATAGCAACTATTATGCTTGTTTTCCTCCCCGACTTCAATATTCCTCACTAAGTTAGATTATTTCAAGTTCTTCCACCAAGGACATGAGAGTTGTAGAGTCAGCTACTCATAATTTTCAACTCTGTAGGTTATGATAATTCACATTGCTATGCCATCATTTTAAAGTTATATATATATTCTGCAACTTTGAATATTGTATATGAACTTGTGCGATCTCAAACTTTTTTGTTTATAACATACCAAATATATAAAGTTCTTTTTGCTGCAGACATAAACTCTCACTCATTCATATTACTAATCATGTGGTTTCCATTTTATTGTATTTCCATATTTCAGTTCTAATCTTTCATCTTATGGACCTCAGTTTTGATATGCTTTTTTTTGCAGTTGGGAGACTTTATAATCTGTATGTTGACTCCTTGCACAGCCTGATTGGACTTCTTAGGATCGTACTATTGAGTTTAGGACTACTTGGGACCAAACTATTTTGTATTGTATTACTAGGAACTAAGTCTTAATCTAAATTATGCTCTCAAAAAATTGTATTGGTCTATATCACTATATTCCTGGTATATTTCAGATCTTATGAAAAGGCTGATTCTCTTATACTCATACCAATTAATTGGAATATTACAACTTCTAGGTTTGAGTTCTCACTTGATTATGTTTTCCATAAAGAGTTTGGACTTCTTCAGGTAGAGTTTGCTGATTATGGGGAAATGTTGTATGCTCAGGTCCATGTAGTTGTTGATATATTTATGATGTGTGTTTCTTTTCAGCTATTCTTAAAAGAATGTTAGTAGTCCAATGCTCCTTCTACTTCATACCTCAGGGTCTGTTTGAAGAATCCATTATGGATGTTGCTTTCTGTACAATGCCATGATCACCAAAAGTCACCATGAAAAAGGTACGTGATTTTATCTGCTGGTACCATATAGCAGAACATCATACTATATGTTGTGCTCTTGGTCTTGCTCTATCAGTAAATATCTCTAAAAGGAGCTGTTAGGATCTGTTTGATGTTGTAGTGTCTTAGGGAGCAAGTTGGAGTCTCTTATCATGATGGTCTTATCATTTGAGGCTATATTCCAGAATGTCAAGGGAACATCCATGGAGGGATGAGAGCTACAGTTTTTGTATTGGGTAATCCACTCTCTCTTGTTTATGTACCCCTCTCCTAATCCCTCTCACGAGCTACTTCTGTGTGTGGTTATTGCATTCAAGATTATGGTGATTGCCTCTGTGGACAACAACCTGATAACATGTGTTTAATGAGATGCATTTCCCACTATTAGCAGCTGCAAACAAGTAACGTCTTCTTTCACTCATCTGAAAATCCTTTTTATTTATATGCTGAACTTTATTTTACTCACAGTACAAGCTTATATTTCTCATCTAAAAATCATTTAATTCTTATGCAGGGTTTTATATAACTGGCAGTGCAAGCTCGTCTCTCCCAGCTACAGCCACCTAAATGCAACATGGTGACAGACAGGAGCAGCTGTGTATAAGCAAAGGGTATCCAGACCACCATATTCTTTGCAGCACTGTACCTGGTGGCCTTGGGCAGTGGGTGTCTGAAACCCAACGTGATCTCTCATGGTGCCGTCCAACAAGGCAACATCATGGACACTAGGCTCACAAACAACTTCAAGATCCCTCCAACGTCATTCCAAGACATCCCATGCATCATGCTCATCATCCTTGTCCCACTCTATGAGACCTGCTTCATCCCTCTCACACGAATGATCACACGCCAAGAATCTGGCATCACCCCTCTGCAACGCATCAGTGTCATCCAGTTTTAGCTGAAATAATTGATTCTAAGCTAAGAGAAAGAAAATCTTCGCAAGAGGGCAACCTTGCTCAACCAAGTCAAGATTGTCTTGTTCATAATTTTTAATCCAACACATGCTTTTCTTCATGATGGTGCAACAACAACAAGAGCTCGAACAAAAGAAGAAGACAATAAGGATATATGCTAGAACTGGCCGAGAAAGAAAAAAATACTTTCACAAAGATGTTAATAGACAACTGAATCATTGATATATGTATATACTTTTCTTTGTACACACATTGTGTAATAGGGGCAAGGTATACGTCCTCCCCATGTACATTCGACTATTCATTATAAATGAAAGTAATATTGTTGGAATTATGAGCATAACTTGCTCTAAATACTACAATTTTGTTACTAAAAGAGCTTGTGTACTAACAAATTACACTATATATATATATATATATATATATATATATATAGTTGAACTAAGAATATATGTATGTGTACTAATTAAATGGCACAACATATGTAGCTAGATGCATAATCAACTACATATGTATGTATATAGTAGCTGCTGCCTTTCCCTACACATTAACTACATATAATTTGTATTAACTTCATGTTTTTGCTACATACTGGTTATATATAGAATTGTAGGCATACATTTAGCTATAATTATACCTATATTTAAATATGTAAGGACAATATCTAGCTATGCTTCTAGATACATATGAATTTGTAGCGAATGGATTATCTAACTACATATTTGAAAAATATAGTTAAAGGCTTTAGCTATACGAGAATATACTACAATTTGTATGTGTAAAGAAATATGTAGTCAAAGCCTTTCGCTACAAATTATGGTGTTTTTGCTACAATTTTTTTTGTAGTTAAAGACCATTTTTTTAGTAGTGAGTTTTCCAATCACCATACTTTATTTCTTTTTCAACAGTCTGTGCTACAAAGTTATTGACCATGATACTCTCAATAAATTGCAAAGAGAAGTGGTTGTTACCCTATGTCAGCTTGAGATGTATTTTCCTCCTTCATTCTTTGATATCAAGGTACATCTTGTTGTCCACTTGAATAGGGAAGTGAAAATGTTCGGACCAGTTTTCTTGCATTGGATGTATCCCTTTGAACGATACATGAGCATTTTTAAAGGTGATGTTCAGAACCATTATCAGCCTGAAGGGAGTATTATTGAGGGTTATGTGGTGAGAGAGGTTATGGATTTTTGCAATGACTTTCTGAGTTGTAATGACGCTCCTGTTAATGACAAGAATATTGAGGAGCATTTTGGCAAAGGAATTTTGGGATCACGGATGAAAGTAATCAACCGTGAGCAGTTGGAACAAGGTCACTTGTATATTTTACACAACATCGACGAAGTGAGTGTTTATATCGAGGAACATGCCAATTTCATCAAGAGACAATATCCTCGAGCCAATTCAATGTGGCTTGCTAGAGAGCATAACAAGACATTTATTAAGTGGTTTGAAGATAAAGTCTTACATCAACTATCGCAAACACTAGATAATCTTACTAAAACTATCAAATGACTTGCCTTTAAACCAAAATTGAATGTTTTGTCTTATGAAGGGTTTGACATAAATGGATTCTCATATTACACAAAGCGTCAAGATGATAAGAGTGTCATCCAAAACAGTGGTGTCACCTTTCAAGTGTCTTCATTGTTTTTTGCAAGTGCAAAATATAAGAGTCCACGTGAAGCTAAAATGTCATATTACGGTGTCATTGAAGACATATGGGAGTTTGACTATGTAGATTTCAGAATTTCGCTCTTTAAATGTAATTGGGTTGATAAAACCAAAGGAGTTATACTGGATGAATTGGGTTTCACATTAGTGAACATTGAAAGGATTAGCGAGAAGGGTGAACCATTCATATTGGCATCACATGCAAAACAAGTATTTCATATTGATGATCCTGCAAATGATAAATGGTTGGTTGGTCTTCATGGTAAAAGACAGTTCATTAAAGATCATATAGATGAAGAACAATACTATGATAAGTATGATGACTCCAGTCCAATCTCAGATGGGTTGCCAATACCACCAAATATTGAAGCTAATGATGACTTGTATGTGCGTGGAGATCACAATAAAGGATTGTTAATTGATAAAAGATCGTAATATTAGAGGCATGCATGATTATATTTTTTATATGTTTTATTTTTCTGAATGTGAACTTTACAATGTGAATGTGAACTTTACAATGTGAATTACTTTACAATGTTAATATGAACTTTACAATGTGAACCTTACAATGTGAATTACTTTACTATGTGAACTTTACAATGTGAATGTGAACTTTCACATGGCTCAGAATTCTCCTGATGACCGTTCAGATTATTACCGTGAGGGTGAGGACGTCAATGCTCCACCTCACAATGTAAGTTTTAAAAATATATCCCTGAGGTTTCTATCTATATGTTCATTTATAGTTATATCCTATAAGTTTGTTTTTTTTGTCAAATTTTAGGTTGATGATGTACCCCCTGAAGAAATCGGGGCACTTTATGAGCAACAAAAAAAATTGAGAAAGTGAGGGGCATCACAATGATGAACAAGTTACTACAACAAAGGGGCAATGGACCCAAACTGGTTGGGGATTTTGATCATGCAGGAAATTCAGCTGGAGTGAACCGCAACTCATTTATTTCATATCTTGGCGTTCGTACTCGCAGCCATTGTAGTCCTATTTTTGAATCCTAGCATAAAGTTCCTAAGGGGAAGAAAGACTTAGTATGGAAGGAACTATGTGTGAGTTATTATTATTTGCAATTCTATTTTTGTAGTTACTAATTTTTAGGATACCAGTTAATAGCAATTCTATTTTGTAGAGTATATTTGATCTGGATGAAAAGTTGCATTGTAAATGCATGATGCAATGTTGTGGGAGGGTCCTAAGGAACTATAGGACAAATCTCACCCGATATTACATACGTGATGTTGAGAAGAGGTTCTTGATTGATTTCCAATTCTAGACATTGATCACTTTTTGACTAACTCTACACTAATAATTTTTGTTTATATTCTCTGTAAAAAATAAATTTAGGCAGAAGGAAGCCACTGAGAAATGGAACTACCTAACACCAAAGATTGGGAGGAGTTTGTTACCCAAAGAAAAATGGATGAATTCAAGGTATTAAGCGTCACTCCCAATTTAATTAATATATGTTCTTATGTATTCACCTATTCAAGATTAACCCTTAGTATTACTAACCAAATCAATGTGATTACTAACAAGACTATCAGTGATGCTCAAAGAGCAAGGTGCGCACTAAATGTGCATGACCACACAATGGGTCCAAGAGGCTATGCAGGCATTCGTCAAAGACTACAAGTTGAGTCTACTGCTGAGTCTGCTGCTACTCAGGAGTCCTCTACTATTGGTCCTGCACCTCTGCCTCGACATGCTATGTGGATAGCTGGGAGGAAAAATAAGAAGGGAGATAGAATGAAGCCCGCAACTGCTAAGGCGGGTGCAAAAATGGTAAAATTCAACTCTTTGAGCAATCGATCAATATTGATTATTTTTATGTTTACTTACCAATTTCTGTTGATGGCGATTAGCGGGAGCTACACAAGTAGAGGATGGAAGGAATGTTCATCCCTGAGGGCACAAGGGATGAATTGACAGTTGCTCTGGGTAACCCAGAGCATCCTGGACGTGTTAGGGGTGCAGGCACTGGTGTGGGCATCAAAGAGTTCTTTGGGCCATCCCAGTGCAAACATGTCCCAAAAGTGGGAATTTCACAAGTTGAGGTAACTTATTCTTTTTTTAGAATGTTACTGTGAAAGGGAATTCAATAATCGATAGCTACATTTCTTTTATCCATGTATAGGTAGATGAATTAATTGAGAGGAAATTCCAAGAAGCAATGGTGAAGTGGCAGGCATCTCAGACAGCCACTCAAACAATACTTATGATGTGTCGTGCTTCTATTACTCCTACTGTAGAGGTTGGGTGTAATCATGTAGACCCACCACCTAGCACATCCTCTGTAAGTATTTTTATGACATAGTAGCTAGTCTTTTCAAAATGATATGTTTATGTATATATGTATATAACATTCTTTACGTAAATTTGTAGGGGTTGAAGCCATGCCGTCTAAAAAGTCAAGAATATATCATTGTAGAGGAGCATGCTTAACCAGCCCTTCCAGGGGAGATATTTCATGGGACTCCTGTACCAACTGGTGCAGTTTGTGTGAGCCTGATACATATACTCCCCAATTGGAGGGATCTTCAACTACCATATGCCCACCTAGATTCCGAAACACTTGGTGACGTAGAAGGCAGAATGATAATGTGACCCAAAGCGTATTTCGTCTATACTAATATTGTATGGTAAATTTACATTACGTTAATTTGTTAGTGTGTATATATGAGTTAATTGATCTGAAATTATATATACAGGTCAAAAAGACGACAACCGCTACATCTCGGCCTCCACGTCCACCTCCTCAACTATCAAGTTGGCTTCTAAGGGACCTACATTCCTCATTTGGTCATAATTATAGGGGTATGACAGTATGGATCGTCGAACATGATCAAAATTGTCCTATAAATGTTACAATTCCATAGGATGCTGCTGGTCAATCATATGATAACAATCTATTTATACAAGTTTTGCATACATATTAATGCATAGGTATTAATGCAGGTCAATCATATGAAAGCAAGCTATTTATACAAGATATTTTGGAGTTGTTTCATTATGATTGGTTGAACACCTCTATGATAGAGTTGTGGATATGGTGAGATCTTGTTTATACATCTGTATACCTTGTTTTATATACGGTGATCTAGTTTTTTATATATTAATGTATACGTTATACATGTTTTGTAGCCACTTACACATGATATGTATCGATTTTGCATTTTCCCATGTGGGATTTCTGGTTCCATCTTTGATTAGTCTTGTAGATACAGACCCTTCTTCAGTTACTTCATACTACTGTGATGCTTTTGAATATTTTGGTAAACATAAGAAGACGGTGATAATAGCTCCATTCAATGTCGAGTAAGTTTACTTTGCTTATAATTTTGACTTAAGAAAATTACATTTTTATTTTGGATTTTGAGTTATTAATTTTTAACTTTCTTACTTGTAGTGGTAGGCATTGGGAGTTACTAGTTATTGTCACCAAGATGTTCAATGTCTAATATCTAGATCATGTAGGGAATGAATTAAATACATTATATGGACACTCAATGAAAAGGCTATTATTCTCGTGAGAAATATTTCATATTTTTATATCTGTTAACATATGTTATTACATTACTATTTAATTATGCAATTTAATGTGTTACATTATCATGTAGTTCTTTACAAGAGTTCAAAAAAGTTGGAGGAAAGGTCCCCATGAAAAAGAATCGGCCACTAATTTGGGAGAATGTGAAATTAATTTCCCGACTCCAATGTATATATTATTCATGTGAACTGTGCTTATTTGTATTTTTGAATATTTTGTATGTTTCAATTTATAGTGTGCTACACAAGACAATGGTTGGGCATGTGCCTACTATGTGATGTGATTTATGGATCTAATCATCAAACATGCCGCAATGGAAATCGATACTATACAGAAGGTATTATATATAGTCTCATTAGATAATATGAGATATATCAATCTTATTATATATTATTAATTATATATATACGTCATTCTCTTTACATGTGTTTAAAACTGACATTAGCATAGGTGGAAAGTTATTAGATGTACATACTCCCTATACGAGGGAGGAATTAGATGTTGTAATAGAAGAATGGGTAAAAACCCTACAAGTAGTGGGAATTTTTAAATATAATTGGGGTTCTGATGACAATGATGACGATGATGAATAAAGAATGATATTTCTAAACTTTGTTCTCATAATTATTTTTATGTGAATTTGAATGACTTTTTCTGAATTTTCATGTGTGAATGTGAATGACTTTTTCTAATCAATACATGATTGTCTGAATGTGAAAAGAGATGAAATGAATGGAACTCAATGTGAATGTAAATGACTTTGCAGGTTTCTACATGTATCTGATCAATACATGTGTCTGAATTTGAATGACTTTGTAGGTTTGTAGCCTGTTGTTGGCTGATATCAATGGATGTTGTAAACCTACAGTTCAGAACTGAACTACAGGTTCTGCATCCTACTGACTAGCCATACAATAGGCCTGCAAACTGATAAGAAAAAAAAATCAAAACATAGGCTTCGGTTATTTGTATAAAACTGACAACAAAGACATACATCGTCAGTTATTAGCAAAAAATTGTCATCTCTTCCATGGATGGCGTCGGTTATCTGTAAGAATTGATGCCTATAGTGGCTAGGTACCACGGCCATGTTGGGAAGCATGGTCATGCTGGCAAGGATATGGCATCAGTTATTGTTTAATAACTGACATGTTTAACCATGATATAGTGTCGGTTTTCTTTACTAACTGACGCTTATAGTTGCCTTGCTGGTGCATTTTCAGTGGCGGGAAGGGTTATGGCGTCGGTGTTGGTTTAATAACCAACATATTTGATCATGATATAGTGTCAGTTTTTGTTAAGAACTGATGCTTATAGTTCCCTTACTGGCGCATTTTTAGTGGCGGGAAGGGTTATGGTGTCGGTTAAAAATTGACACTGAAGGTGTCGCCCTTTAGCGGTGCCCACTTGTGTGTCTCTTAGAAACTGAAGCTAAAGGCTCTAAATAACTGACACCAAAGGCCTTTTCTGTAGTAGTGTAAAGAGACATGTATCATTATAGGCACAGTTAATTGAACATAAAGACCATGTGGTCTTGTGACACCCTTTCCAGTGGTGATGTGTTGTGGAATTATGATGATGAACCACTCCCTAGGGTTGAGGATGTCAGTTATTCACCACTATTGCAATCAATGGAGGACAAGAAGTTTGAGCTATGGTACATGGAACCTAGTGAAACTTATAGAGTGCAACCTTCAAAGATGGTGACCTATATTTGAACATGGGTGTACTTTTTTTAGGCTCATGCATGTAGTTTTCCACACCTTATATGTTTATCATGCATCATAGTCATGCTTGAATACATACTCCTTGTTTGGCTCCAACCATGTGATGAAGGCCTATTGAGGACATTGCCACCAACATCATGGAAGACTTTGGAAAAATGCTAAGGGTTCCATTAGTCTTCTTATCATGCATAGAAAGTGTGAGGCTAACATTGGGTATTACTACAGTACTACATCATGGTGAGTATGATTGCATAACAATTGAATTTTGAACTCCTAGTCATAGCATCTATCTAGGGTGTTATGGTGATTATCATCAATGACGGGAACAAAATCATCTCCATTGTGGGTGGAAACCTATCATATGATTCCCCAATCCAACCAAAATAAATTCATTAACAAATGATAAAGTTCAAAGGAAATCATTCTCATGGGAATATTTGGTCAACTCGATGACCATTTATGGAAAACCACTAATATTGGTAAACAAAAATTATGTACGACTTAGGGTGATTTTAAATATTAATGCCAAAATAAAATCCCCCATAGTATAATGGAAATATATCCAGATATACACATAACATTATATTTGTGAGAAATTATCATTTTCTTAAAGGATTAACTTTTCACACATAGAACAACTACTTGTTTCTAAAGCAACATAATTTTCTAGAAAATTAAAGTGATCTGATTTAAGATTTGAATTAACATTTTTTTCATGTTTTAGTTTTTGTGTATATGTGGTCTGTATTTGTTTTAGTATTATATTTATATCATATTAGCAAACTATAAGAACACATTAATATATTTAAACAATAAAGTGTTGTGTAATGATACATTACTAGACATGTAAGTTATATCTTATTTTTATTTACACATGCATATTAAGGTTGTCAATAAAATAATGTAGATCAACCTTCCTAGTAGACAAAATTGACTTCCTTATATCTAGATATTTTGTTATGCTACATGCCCATATATGACCATCCAACCTTTTTCCTTTTTATAGGCTTTCTTAGTAGATGAGCTGAAAGACCTCCATGAATAATAATCTTCATTTTAAACATTCATGTTTGTAAAAAGTGACATTTAAGAACTACAACAATATAGTGTACTGGTGATGGGTTTAGGATATGGAAATACATGTCATTTAATGGATGTAACCTTTACAGCCTAACCTTGTACAATCATCCCTGTAAAATCTTATAAAATATATATCTTACGTTATCCACTCACTAGGAAATATATATATTTTTATTCATTTGGGTAGAAATTTCCAATGATTTGTTATGTCATTCACATCATATGTGTATCATAACTTTATGATCCATAACACTAGTTGGAAACTTGTCCAAAATATATATAAATCATTGTAACTCTAATATGAAAAATTTTCAACAAGTCCTATATTTCAATATTGAGGACCTCCCCTAGCATTTTTTTCTATCAATACATCTTTAAAGTATCTCTAGCATTGCATGGATCACTCTTAAAACTATATTTGTTATATACAATCATTGTAACTATATACCAAATATTAGTATATGCCGGTACAAAAAGATGCTTATGGCAATAAAAAGGTGATATAGATGGCAATATAAAAGAAGATAAAATCTACTTTTTAATAGCATCATGTGTTAGAAATTTGTTCACAAAAGAATATACCAAATGATATATTGATGTTTAAAAGTGCACACATGTTTAGAGAATTTCATTTCCTTATTGATAACATTCAAATAAACAATTTCCTAATATAAAAAGAAAATCGATCAATATTAGATATTATGTGAACAATAAAGTATCAGCATATCACATTTCTTACAATTACTTAATGTGTTTTGAACACTTAGCCAATCAAGAGGAAGCACTCTAACCATAACCATGAATAAATTTCATATCTAGTTAGCTAAAGTGCTTTTTTCAAAATTCCATGAACCGAAACACTTAAGTAGGGAATAATTTTAATCAAAACTAAGAAGACTTGTGGACTTGAAAATATTCTCCCATATGATATAATTCTAGGTGGATAACAATATATGTTTAACAAATTAAGCATATACTAATAACTCTGCTAAACCTTGCAACAACAATTACTAAACCAACCATATATGATACACATCAATATTCATAAACCATTCATACATAAGGTTGATAAAAGGAATAACGTGCATACACGAGTAATTTTCCAAGGGAGAGAATGACAGAGAGTTGTTTTTGTGTGTTTTAAATTTCCAGATATATATGAAGTGGTTGATATTGGGAAAGAAAGCATCGTATCACATAGTGATGAAGAAAATCATCCATTTAGAGCAATACATTTGTATACTTCAATTTTGAAAGATATTTTATGTAATAATTAAATTGCATCCATTCTCATCCTTTATGATGATATTTATTTATTGGTAGAATAGATATTTAGAACTTTGATAATAACAAAAAAAGATTTCAACAATAATGATGGATCATACTCATATTTGCTTTTACATTTTATACTAGAAAAGAGAAACCTAAGCGTCTTGGAATATTCACACATCCGTTATTGCCAGAGAACGAATTTAGGTGTTCACAATCATTTATGTCTCTATAAGAGAATGTACATGCTTTAATTGATATTATTGGATAACTCCACCTATGTTTTCTTACGTTTTGTGCAAATTTAGCCGGTCCCAAGCCCAGGTAAAGGAGGAGCGTTGGTGGTAGGTTGACATCCAACCATAAAAATTTGTCATTCTCTCTATGACATGGATCCCTATAAAATTATTGTTGGGGTGTGCCTACCCAGAGAGCGCTACATCGGCACTCGGGTGCAGTGATAAATATGCAAAGGGTTTCGACACAACGACGCCTGGTCGTGTTGAAGGACAGACAAGGATTTCACATCTTGGACGGGTGTGGGTAAAGAAGTTAGTCCTATTGCATTGTAGTGAAAAATGTGCAAGGATTTACACATATTTGATGGGTGTGGGTAAAGAAGCTAGTCCTACTGCATCATTGCCCAGATGTAGTGAAAAAATTGCAATGGAAACATTTTTGACGAAGGTAGGTAAAGAAGGAAGTTCAACGAAAAAGGATTAGAGGTGGATCTTGGGATATTGGCTCTTTGACAAGGAAATAATTGGAGATAGTGGATACCATGATGAGAAGAAAAGTCAATAGCTTGTTTTTAGGAAACAAAGTGGATAGGGGAACGGTGTAGAGAGATTGGAGACACATGATATAAAATTTGATATATAGGTATTGATAAACATAAAAATGGCATGGGTATTATTCTTGATAAGATGTTGAAGGACAATGTTTTCAAGATCACAAGGATGGGTGATAGAATCATAGCTATCAAGGTTGTTCTTGGGGGGAATATTTTTAACATTATTACCTTTTATGCCCACCAAGTTGGCCTTTGCGAGGATGCTAAGAAGGATTTTTGGGATGACATGGATGAATAGATGTAGAGAATCCTAACAGAGGAGAAGATTATTATTGGGGTGATTTAAATGTCCATGTGGGGAGTAGCAATGCTGGATATGAGAGAGTTTGTGGTGGTTTTGGTTATGGTAGCAGAAATGAAGAAGGAGAGAGGATATTAGATTTTGTAGTTGCATATGATATGATTTTGGCAAACTCCCATATTAAGAAAAGAGAATCTCATAAGATTAGTTTCAAGACTGGGCACAATTGTAGACAAATAAATTACCTCCTTACGAGGCCGGTGGATCATCATATATCCAAGGATTGTAAAGTGATTCTTGGCGAAGAAGTCATGACTCAACATATGTTGATTGTTTTGGACATTAACATGAAGATCAACAAAGGCAAGCATAACAAAAATCAAGATATTAGGATCAAGTGGTGGAATCTTAAAGGAGAAAAAAGTTGACTTTTAATAATAAACTTCTCAAGGAAGGAAATTTAAACCTGGAGTCTGATGTTAACACTATGTGGCATAACATGAGCTCCTCCATAACAAAAATTTCCAAAGAGGTTTTGGGGCAGTTCAACGGTTGTGGGCCTCCAAAGAAAGAGACTTGGTGGTGGAATGATGAAGTACAGAAGGCTATTAAACTGAAAAGGGAGATCTATAGGAGCTTGCCCAAATCTTGAGATGATGCAATGTTCCAAAGATACAAGAAAGCAAAGAAAGGAGCTAAAAAGGTTGTTTAGGAGGTAAGGTCTAGATACTTTGATGATATTTATAAGAAGCTGGACACAAGAGAAGGGGAAAAAGAAATATAAAATGGCTCGTATAAGAGAAAGGAAAGGAAGAGACTTGAGTCAAGTGAAATGCATTAAGGATGAAGATGGCAGAGTGTTCGTGAAGGACAATGATATCAAGAACCAGTGGAGAAATTACTTCTATAAGTTGTTCAATGGAGATACTACGAATAATGTTAGAGACTTGTGTGACATGAATACAAGAGATATCATTTACACACAACGAGTTTCACCATTTGAGGTCAAGAATGCTTTGAAAAAGATGAAAATGAGAAAGGCATGTGGACTAGATGGTATTCCCATTGATGTATGGAAGAGTATGGGGTATGTAGGAGTTATGTGGTTAACAAAGTTCTTTAACAAGATCATGAAGACCAAGAAGATTTCAGATGAGTGGAGAAATAGTATTATAGTCCCCATCTACAAGAACAAAGGAGATGTTTAGAGCTGGACAAACTACATAGATATCAAATTCATGAGTCACACAATGAAGATTTGGGAGAGGATTATTGAGCATAGGCTCAAATCTATAACGCAGATATTAAACAACCAATTTGGTTTCATGCCTGGAAGATCAACAACATATGCTATTTTTTTATTTGGAGGCATATGGAGAAGTACATGGAAAGAAAAAGAGATCTTCATATGGTGTTTACTGATTTGTAAAAGTCTTATGATCATGTACCTAGAGAAGTGTTGTGGATGGTTTTGAAGAAAAAGGGTGTGCCAATCCAATACATTGACTTGATCAAAGACATGTATGATAGCTCTACTACTAGTGTGAAGACTACTGGAGGAGAGACACCAACTTTTCCTATCACAATTGGGGTACACCAAGGATCTGCACTTAGCCCATATCTGTTCATTCTTGTTATGGGTGAGTTGACAAAGAATGTTTAGGATGATATTCCTTGGTGTATGTTATTTGCTGATGATATTGTTTTGATTGACGAAACTAAAGATGGATTGAATGATAAAGTTAAACATTGGAGAAATGTATTGGAATCAAATGGATTGATGATTAGCAGGAGCAAAACTGAGTATATGCATTTCAATTTCAGCCAATCTCGTAGTGTGAATGATGGAGCCAAGTTGGACGGAGTAGATATACCAAAACGTGATAAATTCTATTACTTGGGTTCTATTATTCAAATAGATGGGGATGTTCAATATGACTTTTATCACAAGATCATTGTAGGATGGTTGAAATAGAGGAGTGCAACTGGAGTTTTATGTGATCGAAGGATCCCTCTCAGGTTAAAAAGTAAGTTTTATATAATAGCTATACAACTAGCCATGCTCTATGGGAGTGAATGTTGGGTAGTAAAGCTACAAGGTCTCAACATGATGAATGTGGCTAAAATGTGTATGCTGAGATGGATGTGTGGAAGGACAAGAAAAGTGTTGGATCAAGGGCTCTAGAGGGGGGAATAGAGCTTCACAAATCTCACAAAATGAATTAGACCACCAAATTATATTAAGTGCAGAAACTTAAACATTCAGCCAATTTGAGATCCTAACTAACATGCATAGCAAGGGTGAGAGACAAGGAAGAACATACACTTGGACAAAGTGGTTTAGACTGGTTCCACACTTCAAACTAGAAGTGAGCCAGTCCACTACCTAGAGGTGGTTAGTCTCTAGAACTTTAAAATCTTGATGCTCTTATATTCATTCATAAGATTACAAGACAACAACCACATTCATCCAAGGACTTAATACCTCAAGCAAGGATCTTCAACCTATCTAAGGAACTTACCCACTTTAACCATGGAGTTTTCATCCTTAAACAAGGACTTATCCACTCCTTCTTCAAGTCTTTGGCCTTCAAGGAATTACCTATCCTTCTTGAATGTCCTCCTTTCCTATCTCCTTCACTTGGAGATATGGAACACCATGCTTTCTTCAACCTTGAAGAATAGAAACTCCTTCTCCTTCACTTAGAGAAGATATTCAACCTTTTCTTCAATAGGAAAGGGGGTAGGAAGATGGAGATGGAGAGCTTTACATGGATACAAGAGGTAGCTCTCTTACAATAGATCCTATCTCACTCATACTCACAAATTTGACTTGAAGGTAGAGAGAGAAAGGGGCTCAAAGGTGTGCAACACTCTCAACTAAGCAAGAACCAAGCATATATGGAATGAGCAACCTTATAATGAACTCGAAGTGGTCCTATTTATAGTTGAGGGTGCCACTTTGGGTTGGGGAACACTTAGGGTCGAGTTATAGCCATTTTTGTTCAGGAAACAGATCTATTTTTGCCCAAATAAATCATGAACGGTCACAATCACTTTTTCTGCAATTTCCATACAGTGAATTTGGTCGAGTTTCAATAAAGGTAACTCGACCAATTGGGTAAAACACAAACCCAAATTTCAAACCATCGGTCAAGTTTGTCCTGAGGAAACTCGACCGACCAATGAAAGTTGTGTTTGGTCAATAACCCCATAGGTTGAGTTCTGTGAATGCACAACTCGACCAATGCACTCTTCAGAGAATTGATCCAGTGGATCAGTTGAGATTGTAACTCGAATGATTGACTGCCCGTGATCAATTTTCTAAAGTGCATCAAAAGTGATTAAAACTTGGTGGAAAGTGTCACAATCAATTTTCTCATCTTAGTTACAAGACATATCATTAATACAAGTGATTACAAAAATATTCTAAGGTCGTTTGCATGGATTTCCCAAATTGTACACTTGTATAGATTTTGACTTAAACTTGAGCAAATTAGGGCTTGAGCAATTTGATCCTTTTCATGTACCTAACACCTGAAATCAATCTTGAATACACATATTAGATACATATGAATGGAATGGTTAAGTCATTATCAAAATATGGACAATGTATAACCTCTAGGTCAACATTCTCCCCCTTTTTCATAATGACAAACCATTCCTCAAACATATTGAAAAGGATATTGAAATTATACTTTTTCCTTGTGAATTAGGGGGATTCAAGATGTGAATAATGTGAATTGCTCCCCCTCAATCTATGCTTCATATAACCTGCATAGTTAGTCTATCTACACAAAGCAATTATAGCATAGATGTACTATATGGTCCTTTGCAAGTCACATGATATAAATGAACAAGAAAAAGATCTCATAAGCAATAGACAGTAGTATGACAAAGAGTAACAATATGATTGAGTTTCAAGACATTGAAATTCTCTCCCCCTTTTGACATTATCAAAAAGTAGGGGGTAGAAGAGCATATAATCAGGTCTTCTCCAAACACAATCAAACATAAAATCATACATGCAATCACATAGCATATGTCAGCCAGAGACAAAAGAAACATACAATCTTAGTCATAATCAAAATATGGTGAAATGTGGAACCAACTCATAGGATATAGCAGAGCAAAGAGCTAGAGTGCACATAACATATATTACAACTCAGAAGCATGTTCTCATAAAAGCATCTACATGCATGAAGCGATGAAAAACTGAAGATAAAAAATAGTACATATCAGATAATGTGCCCAGATGTTTCTTATACAAAATAGCCTAGAAAGATATATATGATCAGCAAACTAGACTAAAAACTAAGAAACAAACTAGACATCTAGACTATCTATGTATACATCATCCACAATATCATCAACATCCTCGGCATTAGGCTCGTAGTCCTTGTCTCCATTTGAAGGTGCAGCTGTAGTGCCTTCATCACCAAAATCAGCACCAGAACCATCACCATCATCTGAAGCATCCTCATCATCACCATTGTCGTCACCATCAGCCTCACCATCCGCCTAGTCAGGCATCTCCTCGTCTGTAGGAGGACCAAAACCACGACCGGACAAATGAGCATTTTGCTCATCCCAAGTCATACTAAGAGCATAGAGCTCATTGGCCTGAGAAAAGGATGGAGCAAAATCGCCAAGACTGGCAAGCACAGTGGCCAAGGGGCCACCAAGCAATGACAAATAGGAAGGAGTAGAACCACCAGTAGAAAAGGTTGGAGGAGCAGTAATGGAAGGCTTGGGGTAGGATAGTAATGATTGTATGCATAAGAAGCATAATCACTACCAAGGAAAGGCTGGTAGGTGGGGTAGGGATGTGCACAAGATATGTTCATGGTAGACATGATTGAACATAGATCCTGATGTTGGTGCTCCTGGACCTCTTGGTTGTATGCTTGTTGGTGCATCATGTAGCCCATAAGGATTTCATTAGATACACGAAATGAAGCATGACTAGGTCGAGGTGGCATAGGAGGTCGAGCTCGGGTAGAGGAGGTAGGGGATGCAGAGGCAGAGGCTAAGGGTGAAGCACCAGGTGTGGTGGAGGCAAAACCAGGCACTGACTTCTGAATCGTGGTTTCACTGATACACACCCTTTCTGGCTAGCTTGTAATGAAAGTCAGAGAAGAGTGATTTCTCAGTAGCAAACTGAAACAAACCACAAATCAGGGCTAGATAGGGTGGATGGGTGCCTCGGGTGTTCTTACCAGAATCAAAGTATGTCATATGGTGCAGAATGTATCTTTACCACTTGACTTCGATATTCTCAAGGAGGCAATACATGATAAATGTAGTTTTCTCTACAATATCTATTTGATTTTTCTTTGGATGGATGTTGCAGTTGACTACTAAGGCTAATATGTGCTTCCTGAGATTGAGGGAGGAGGAGGGTAGGGTGCTCTTCTTCTTATATGGAACATCAGGATTCTTCAAGTAGTGATGAATGTCAGGGAGAGTAAGTTCATTCAGCTTGTAGAAACCTTCAAGATCCAAAAGATCAAAATACTCATTGTAATCCTTACGCCAAGAGTCATTATCATTATCTCTGAAAAAGAAGACATTTAAAATATCCTCAGAGATTTGAAAACGCTTCCCGGCTATCATGGAAGTCAGGATTACATGACCATTTGATAGGGGTACAAGGGTGTCGTAATTCCAACAGAAATTAGCATGGAATTTGTGAATTGCTTTTGTGCTTATCATTGAATTATGAAAGAAATCACGTTCGATAGCTAGGACAGAGGGGTGATGGATGGCTAACAACTTAGCTACTTGGTCTATAACCACTTGATGCCTAGGGCTAGTCTCAAACAAAGCTCTAAAAGGAAAGGACTCCTAGGAAAAAGGTCCTTATACCCATTTATAGCTTCTATTGAGACAAATGAGGTGTCATCAAAAGGAATCAAGTGGTTAGATGAAGAAGACGATGGAGAATTTCTAGGGACGGGTCTCTTTCTCCTATGGGAATCCATAGAGGCAAAAAGAAGGAGGAGAAGAGATCAAATGCACAAAACAAGCCGCCAAAAGCGTCCAAACACCAACAAGGAGCAAAGTCTAGGGCCGCCTATCTAGGTCGGGAAAGGGCTAGGATAGGGAAGGTAAGGGTTTGGGTAGAGAGCTTAGGGCTAGAAGAAGGGGAATCAGTCGGCTATTCTCTAGTTGAGAGGGAGAATAGTTGGCTGAGCCCAACTTAAGTTGGCTTCAGCCAGCTGATCGGTCGAGTTTTGAGAGTCAGAAACTTAAGTGATTGGTCCTTTTTAGAACAGCTCTCGGCCACGTATGGGTCGAGTTTGTCCTGAGGGAAACTCAATCGATGATCAACCTGACCTAAAACCATCAAACATAATTTCTAGCCATATGAATGCTAATTAAATTAATTTTTCTAGTCTATTATGTATATTCAACATACATAGGCACATATCACTCATCATTGAGTACAATTTAGCGATAAAAACAAGATATTCAAGAAATGCCCAAAAACTAGTGAAACTAAGCATGTCAACAAGCAAAATTAGCAATTTTCGCAATTGTAGGCAAGAAAGGTGAGTAAAGCATGAGCAAGACATATAGGATAAAAGCAACTAGGTAGATCACATGTCAATATCATCCAAACAAATAATGAGCAATTTAGATCTAATAAAATTAAATTGCTCTCTAGCTAGAGGTTTAGTGAAAATGTATGCCAACTGATTTTCCATGTCCACATGTGTGATATAAGTATCCTTTTTGGCAACATGATCATGAAAAAAATGATGGCGAACCTCTATATGTTTAGCTCTACTATGCAATATAGGATTATAAGAAAGATTGATTGCACAAGTATTATCACAATAGATAGGATAAAACACAATATCAGGTCTAGAGGCAGTTAAATAAAGTAAACTTCTAATCATACCTCTGTAGAGATTCTCATCTACCTTCTCACATTTTTCATCTCTATCAAGTTTGGCGGTGTTGGACATGGGTGTGTCCATCGGCTTCATGTTCTCCATTCCAAAGTGTTTGAGTAGCTCACTGGTGTACTTGCCTTGGTTGATGAAGTTTCCATCTATGTTTTTCTTGATTTGGAAGCCAAGGAAGAAAGTCAACTCACACATCATGCTCATCTCGAACTCACTCTGCATAGGAGAACTAAACTCTTCGCAAAGATCAAGATCAATTCTGCCAAATATGATATCATAAACATAAATTTGAATGATAAGAAAATTGCTAGAAGTGTGTTTCAGAAATAGAATAGAATCGACTTTGTCCATGACATAGCCATTGTCTAACAAAAAGTTCTTTAATTTCTCATACCAAGCTCGAGCTTCTTGTTTGAGTCCATAGAGAGCTTTTTGCAACAAATAAACATGATTAGGTAGCTTGTCATTTTCAAAGCCCGTAGGTTGAGCAACAAATACTTCCTCCTCGATTGTACCATTCAAAAACGATATAGCAAGAAATTTTTATAACTAGCAAAGGAAAGCAGCATTCTAATAGATTCAAGTCTAGCAACATGAGCATAAGTTTCATCAAAATCAATACCTTCCTTCTAGTTGTAGCCTTATGCCACTAACCTTGCTTTGTTCCTTACCACTTTGCCTTTTTCATCAAGCTTGTTGTGGTAGACCCACTTGGTGCCAATGATTTTTCTGTTACTTGGTCTTGGCACTAGATTTCACACATGATTCTTCTCAAATTTCTCTAGTTCCACCTACGTGGCTAGGATCCACTCGTCATCTCGAAGAGCTTCCTTGATGTTCTTTGGCTCCAGCTGTGAGATGAAGGGACTGTCTACTTGTTCTTTGTTGTAGGCAGCTCGTGTCTTCACTCTCTCAAATGGGTTGCCAATGATTAGCTCTTTGGGATGATTCTTTGCAAAGTGAGGAGTGGGATCCTTATTCTCTTCGTCTTCTGCTTCAACCACTTGCTTACCTTTGTTGTCTATGTTGAGGTCTTTCAAGATAGGAATTAAGTCATCTGCAACATCATTATCAACAACATTCTTGCCAACAACAGGGTTAGTTTCAATAAACTTAACATTGATAGATTCTTCAATTTTAGACTATTTAATATTGAAAACTCTATATGCCCTTCTTGTAGTGCTATATCCTAGGAAGAAAGCCTTGTATGATTTCGGATCAAACTTGTCGAGAGAATGCTTCTTGTTTAAAATAAAACAAGGACATCCGAAAATGTGAAAAAAATCAATGGATGGCTTTCTACCATGCCATAACTCATAGGGGGTTTTCTTCAAAGAAGGATGTGTAAGAACTCAATTCTGCACAAAGCAAGAGGTGCTAACGGCTTCGGCCCAAAACTTCCTAGGAATGTCATATTCAAGAAGCATGGTCCTATACATCTCTTGTAGCGACCTATTATTTCTCTCTACTACTCCATTTTATTGAGGTGTATGAGGAGAAGATAAATTGTGCGAGTAACCATATTTTTCACAAAAACACTCAAAAAGATCATTTTCAAACTCTCTCCCATGGTCACTGCAGATAGAAGTAATCCGGCAAGAAGCTTAGTTTTCAACTCCTTTACAAAAGCTCAAGAAAACATCTATAGTATCACTTTTAGAAATGAGAAAGAAGGTCCAAGTATAGCGAGAGAAATCATCGACAATCACAAGAGAATACTTGAAACCACGAAGCGTTTGAGTTCTCGTTGGTTCGAATAGATCAATATGAAGAAGCTCAAGAGCTATTTTGGTACTAAGGAATCCATTGGATTTGAAGGAGGACTTGTTTTGCTTGCTTTGTGTACAACGTTGGCATTCCTCATCCTTTTCAAAATCCAATTTGAGAATTCCCCGAACCAATTCCTTTTTGCTCAATTTCTTCATTTCATGCATATTCACATGACCCAAACGGCGATGCCAAAGAGAAATATCATTTTTATCCACAACCAAGCATCTATCAAGTATGTGCTTTAGAGAATCAAGCACAATAACATACATATTACCAATTCTAGTTCCCTTATATATGACATTATGAGTGAGGGAATCTAGAAGCAAAAATTCTAAAGAAGTAAATAGAACAAGGTAACCATTATCACAAGGTTGGCTTACACTTATCAAATTGTGATATAGGCCATCAAAAAGCAAAACATTTTTCATACTTATCTCGTTTCCTACATCACCCTCACCTATTACCTTACCCTTTTTGTTGTCCCCAAAGGTCACCGATCCTCCTTTCTTTTTCATGAATTTGTTGAAATGGCTGATTTCACCCGTCATATGTTTTGAGAAGCCACTATCAACAATCCACCTTCTTTTGACCTACATGAAAGAAGGATGTCAGTACCCAACTCAAACTTTGGGATCCAAGATTATCTTGGGGACCCATTTCATCTTTAGGTTGGTCCCCTTTGTCTTGTAAGGACAATAAGTAGAGTAATGATAATCACATTTACAATGAGCATATACCATTGGGTTCTTAGAGTCAAAAGTCTCACCATGGAAGATAGGAGGTTCCACACTCTTCTTCTTACCCTTACTCTTGTTCTTCTTCTTACCCTTGGGAGCAGTCCCATCATATCCTAAACTACTAGTACCAATTTGTTTGGTAGAGTGTTCTAGGACAACATTAAGGGATTTCTTTCTCGTAAGAAACTTTTGCAAAGAGGCTCTTAATTTAGCATTATCATCACTAAGGTTAATTACAATAGAAGATAAACTAGCAAGAGATCATCTTAGGCATGTAATAGGTCTGCCTCTAAACAGAGGGATTTAGAATGAAAGGAATCATGTTCTAAAGCAGTGCTAGCTACCTCATTACTTTGCAAAATAGGTCTAGATGATAGATCATTAACTTGAGCAAGAAACTTAGCATTTTCATATTTAAGCAAAAGAATTTCCTTTTGATAAGCATGAGTTTCTTGCTTCCTAGCTTCATCAATGAGATTAAGTTCTACATTTTCAATTTTAAGAACATCAATCTCATCTTGGCATTTTTGGTTATCTTCCTTAAGAGCAACAATTGTCTTAAGGTAGACACCATTCTCAGCCTCTACTCCATTGTATTGGAGCTCGAGGTCAAGAAATTTCCCTTGCAAAAAATCTATGCTATCAAGGTGCAACTTTTCATTTTGATCAAGAATCTCAATTTTAGCATAAAGATCATCTATTATCTTTCCTAACCTTTTCTTTTTAGCTTTGCATTTAGTAAAAGATGACTGGAAAGCATTAAGCATATCAATAAGATATTCCTTAGACAACTCATGCAAATTGACTTGACTTACCTCACTTACCTCACCTACATCTTCACTTGTAGAGGCCATGAGAGCAAGGTGGCATTCTTCATCTTCAGAACTAGAAGAAATTGAGGAAGACTCCTCCCAAGCTGCATGAGCTACATCTTTGCTTCTTCTTTCTTTCTTCTCCTTTCTCTTGTATTTTCCTTCTCTTTTGTACTCCTTGTCCTTCTTGTGGCTGCTGTTGTGATGGCTCTTCTTGGCCTTGGGGCAATCACTCTTATAATGGCCTTTTTGGCCACATTCATAGAATCCAGGAGTTAATGAAGAAGGATTCCCCTTGAAGTGTTTGCCCTTAGAGTAGTTTGCTTCATGCTCATTTGGGCCTTCATCTTCACTTGAGGAAGGAGTAGGGGACTTGAGTGCAAGTTGTTGTTGTCGAACCATCCCTTAAATTTGATCTTTGAAGGTTGTGTCCTTGATCTTCTTGGACTCCTTCTCTTCTCTCTTTTCTACTTCTTCTTGCTTATAAAGCCTTGGTTCATGGGCTTGAAGGTTGCCAACTAGCTTCTCAGTTGACAATTCTCTAAGCTTGTACACTTCTTCATTGGATGTAACCTTGGCCTGTCATCTCTTTGGAAGAGATCTTAATATCTTGGAGTTGATAGTGCCTTTATCCATCACACTACCAATGGTTGCCAATCCATGTATGATTACATTGAGCCTTTTGTACATATCTACCACTCTTTCATTCTTACCCATCTTGAAGTTCTCAAGTAGACCACCAAGCATGTAGATCTTGGCTTCCTTCACTTGCTCCGTTCCTTCATAGGTGATACATAGCTTGTTCTAGATTTCATGTGTGGTGTCCCAAGAAGAGATCTGGTTGAACTCAGATGGGGGGCTGCATAGATGATGCTCACATCTTTGGCATTGAGCTGAGCTTGCTTCATTTGGGCTTCCATCCATGTGGATATTTTTCATTTTGGATCTTCATACTTTAGATGCACCATCTTCCACATCTCATAGCTTACTCCTTGGAGATAGAACTACATTCTTCTCTTCCAATAGAGGAACTTGGTGACGTCGAAGACCAGAGGTTGCATGGAGAAGCTTCCCTCCAAGTTGAGAGACCCAAGTGCTAAATCGCCCATCTTCTCCTACTTCTGGAAGTAGCTTGGAGAAGACCTGCTTTGATACCACTTGTTGGATCAAGGGATATAGAGGGGGGTTAATAGAGCTTGAAAAATCTCACAAAATTAATTAGAGCACCAAATTATATTAAGTACATAAACTTAAACATTAAGACAATTTGAGATCCTAACTAACATGCATAGTAAGGGTGAGAGACAAGGAAGAACATACACTTGGACAAAGTGGTTTAGAGTGGTTCCACACTTCAAACTATAAGTGAGTGAGTCTACTACCTATAGGTGGTTAGGCTCTAGGACTTTGCAATCTTGATGCTCTTATATTCATTCATAAGTTTAGAAGACAACAACCACATTCATCCAAGGACTTAATACCTCAAGCAAGGATCTCCAACCTACTGAAGGAACTTACTCACTTGAACCATGCAGTCTTCAGCCTTCAACAAGGACTTACTCACTCCTTCTTCAAGTCTTTGGCATTCAAGGAATTACTTATCCTTCTTGAACGTCCGCCTTGCCTATCTCCTTCACTTGAAGATCTATAACACCATGCTTTGTTCAACCTTAAAGAACATCAACTCCTTCACCTTCACTCAGAGAAGATCTTCAGCCTTTTCTTCAATAGGAAAGTGGGTAGCAAGATGGAGGTGGAGAGCTTTACATGGATATAAGAGGTAGCTCTCTTACAATAGATCCAATCTCACTTATACTCACAGATTTGACTTGAAGGTAGAGAGAGAAAGGGGCTCAAAGGTGTGCAACACTCTCAACTAAGCAAGAACCAAGCATATATGGAATGAACAACCTTGGAATAAACTCCAAGTGGTCCTATTTATAGTTAAGGGTGCTCCTTTGGGTTGGGGAACACTTAGGGTCGAATTATAGCCGTGTTTTCTCAAGGCAACAAATCTATTTTTGCCCAAATAATTCACCAAATGTCACAATCACTTTTTGTTTAATTTCCGTACAGTGCATTCGGTCGAGTTTCAATAAAGTTAACTCGACCGATTAGGTAAAAGACAAACCCAAATTTCAAACCATCAGTCGAGCTTGTCCTGAGGAAACTTGACCGACCAATGAATGTTGTGTTTGGTCAGTAACCCCATCGGTCGAGTTCTGTGAATGCACAACTCGACCGATGCACTCTTTAGAGAATCGATCTAGTGGATTGGTCGACATTGTAACTCGACTTGACTTCCTGTGATCAATTTTCTAAAGGGCATCAAAAGTGATTAAAACTTGGTGCAAAGTGTCCCAATCAATTTTCTCATCTTAGTTACAAGCCATATCATCAATACAAGTGATTACAAAAATATTCAAAGATCATTTGCATGGATTTCCCAAATTGTGCACTTGTATAGCTTTTGACTTGAACTTGAGCAAATTAGGGCTTGACAAATTTGATCCTTTTCATGTACCTAACACTTGAAATCAATCTGGAATACACATATTAGATACATGTGAATGGAATGGTTAAGTTATTATCAAAATATGGACAATGTATAACCTCTAGGTCAACAAGAAGATCACCTGAGAAATGACTATATCAGGAATAAAGTGGGGGTGGTGAGCATTGATGGCAAGTTGTGTGAGGGCCGACTCAGATGGTATGGACATGTGCAACAAAGACCGACTCATGTGCCTATATGAAACATTGCTATAGGGTAAAGCACAATAAATAGAAGAAGAGGAAGGCCTAAATTAACATGGGATGAGCTTATAAAGAGAGATTTTGAATCTCTACATATTAACCAAAATATGGCCCATGATAGAGTTGAATGGAAATGAAGGATCCATGTAGCCGACCTGAACATAGTTAGGACTGAAGCTTAGATGATGATGCAGATAGATAGATAGATATATAGATATTATTGGATAAGAAAATTACATATTGTTGGCATAATTCTTGTAAAACATAATAGTTTTGCTTTATATAAGTAACATTTAATTTATTAAACATATTTTACAATCAAAGTAGGACACCATCATTTTCGTATCCTTTAAGAACAACTACAATCATAATTGTTCTACCTATAGAAGAGGAGTGATTACTACAAAATGTGCTTCTATACGAAATGATTTATTTCTAACTAAGGTTTAATAACCATGAAGCACATGTAGTTACTACTAAAATTTTAGCACCGAGACTACCAACAAATATAATACATGAAGCAATGAAGATAATTCATTTAGTAATAGGATATGATGAGTAATATATTTAAATAAGAAATCAATCTAAAAGCCAAAAGCTAGTTGCCTCTCTCCTCCTTGCCTAAGTTTATCAACATCTCAAACATGTTTAGATGTATGTATGGTAGCCATTCCTATTCTAGACAATAGTCAACAACTCAACAACTCCAAAGTCAATTTCTAATGTCCCCCACCATAAGACCCCCCCCCAAATCTAACAAACAAATTCGATCAAGTGCTAAAAGGTGTCAGGAAAAATGTTCAAGGTCACAATACGTTGTTTTCAACTATGTTATTTCGATATTGAACATGTTTGACACGATGGGGTCTTTTTTATAGAAAAGTCAGGAGGCTATATTACTCAACCCGCCCTCGTCTTACAGGATAAATGTCCATATTGGTTACATTATTAGCAGATAAATTAAATTTGGTAGCACATCTACCATTGCATAAGGGACAGGGGAGGGGGTGACCCATAGGGTCAATAGGAGGGCCCTTATATATGAGGCATTCCTTAGAGTGTTTAGATGGTGTTTGGTAGAAGAATAAACCAGTGCATCCAATTTGAGATTCACTTTGATGATATGCACTTCGTCAATTCCCATAACATCATGTTTAACTAAGCATGTTCATGGTTGGAGCTTTGGGTAGATATCTGGTCTTACTTTTATGGCTTCATTTACTATGTTACTATCTAACTCAATAATAGCCTTTTAATGGTTCCACTTTTGCATAATGTTCATAGCTAATTCAATTGCTCTCAGTTCGTCTTCTGCAACTGAAATGACTTGTATAGTTTGAGCAGCTCCACCACACCATGCTCCTTTCCAATCAAGGGCAATGACAACAATGCCTTCTTGGTTCCCTTTGACTGATGTGTCTAACATTAGAAGCACCCCAATCATCTCTAGGTTCTAGCCTATATCTTGTTCAATAGCTACATCTCTACCCCTCTTCTATTGTTGCCATGCTTCTTTAAGCCCATTGCATAAGAGGTTGTATTTCTTCAGTAGTGATCAGTACTTGTGTTCATATTCAAAAACACTAGTGAGTTCTTAGTCATCTAAATGACCCATAAACACACCACAAAGTTCACTTTGTGACTATTGCCGTCTTTTAGACCATTTTGCATCCATTTTATAATAGAATCACCATGTTGTTAGTCTCTATTGCCCAGGTAGTTGATTTTCTGGCATAGGTGCTTTGCATGTAGGGTTCTTTCAACTTCATTGTTGTTCCTAGGATAGTTGTTCTCATCAGTAAGGTTCATCTTCTTCCTTATCGCGTTTGTCATGATAGCTTCATGGGCCACGAGCCACATAAACACTCTTATTTTGCTAGGAACTTTAATTTTCTAGATCACTGACCAAGGTCCTACGTAGTGGATTCATGTGCTTGGATAGTATATATTACCCTCTTCTCATGCTACTATCTCCACATATCTGTCATATAGGAACTATCTAGTACAATGCTTTGTAAAATTAATCTATGTAGTCATGTTGTAGATAGTTTACAAAATTCATATGACATTTGCCCTTCACGTCAACTACTTTGGACACTTACATGTCCATCAAATCTTCTTCAACTTTCCTTAAACAGATGTTGATGAGTTTTACATTGTTACGTACCCACTCATCTAGCCATACTAGCATATCTACCCCATTATTGATGATTTTCAGCTATTCTCTTGAATGAAGTTCAAACCCGTATGGATCACCCTCTAGAAAGGAGTGATTTTCTGACCTTTTTGTATGTCATCATTTTTGTATTTATACTACAATGCTTCTTTCCAAATGGATGACCTACTATTCTTCAGTTCCCATGCATTCATGCACAAAACTTCCTTGCCCCCAGTCGACATCGAATTTATGACTAAGCCTCCATTTTCCATGTTTGTTGCAACTTTGCTCCAGACCACAAGGGAGATATTATTATCCTTGTGACCTCCTTTCCAAATATATTTGCAAATTATCTTGTCCATGCTCTCACATACACTACTAGGAATGGTAGTCATTTGCATGGTATAGGTTAGTAAAGTGGTAAGAACTATTTTTGCATGACAAACTCTTCCAGCCATAGACAAACCTTTAGCAGGCCATCCATTTTCTCTCTATTCCATGTTCTCCACACTATGTGAATAAGTATACCTCTTAACTTTTTTATGGAGTATAGGCACCCCTAGAGAGAGTCTGAGGTCTGATGTTTAATCAATTCCACCAGCATAGCATATGTTGGCTCTGATTTAATGATCCACAAAAGTTGAGAAATAAATGTGAGTCTTTTATAAAGAGATAAGTTGACATGTTTCTTTCTCGATAACTATAAAAAATTCATTTATAATTGATATTTTCTACATTAATGCCCTTGTGAATATTAGTATGTCATCTGCAAAACTGAAATGGGTCATAGTTGGACCTTATTGGGTGATTTTGGCCGACTTCCATTTTCCTTCACCAACATATTGATTGATGAGCTTAGATAGTCTTTCCGTACACATGAAAATAAGTATGGAGGCAATAGATCTCATTGTGTTAGACCCCTTGAGGTTTTAAGGTCAGGGTGAAGTTCTCTGTTCTAGATTATTTAACTGGTCCTACTAGATAGTGAATTCATGCCATATTGTTTGATGTTCATTGGCCAGTGAGCTTTATTAATGGTATAAGTAATGAAATCCCATGACATTCAGTCATAGGCTTTTGATATGTTAAACTTAATAGCCATCACTGGTGTGGAATGCCTTCTTTGCATGTTGTGTATGATCTCCTGAGTGAAGAAGATGTTGTCTGATATGTTCTTGATCAGATCAAAGCTAGTTTGATTTTAAATCCATTTTTGTATATAGTTGTTCATATGAACATTGAGTCTAATTTAAGATAGACATTATTAAGTGAAATGGGTCTGAGTTGATTACAATTAACTAGATTCTTAAGTTTTGTATTAGAATTGTGCTCAATGTTTATGGATTTTGGGATATCTTTGCCATTTAGCATATACTTGATGCATCTAAGTATTGATTCTCATACTATCTTCTAGTTTTCTTTGATAAATAGGTTGCCAATTCCATTGGGTCCAACTGCCTTATATGTATCTAGCTTTTTTAGAATCTTCCACACTCTATATTCTGTAGGGGAACTACTACATCTTTAGTTTTCCTAGGTGAACTCTCTTTAAGTACACCCAACATTACATCCATCTCTTGCAGAGAAGGTGTTCAGGTTAAGTTTTACAAACTTTCAAAATGTTCATTAACCATTTTATTTAACTCATCAGTTTTAGTGATCCATTGCCCATTTATATCCCAAAAGGTGTTTATGATGTTGTATCGCCTTCTGTTGTTAACAAACACATGATACAATTTACTTTTGTTATACCCATGCTTCAACCAGTTTATGTGGCTTCTTTTATTCCAATATTCCTCCTCCTTCTACAGAATATCATCTAGTTCATGATCCAACTCCATACATTCGTGGTCTCCACTTCTATATCTTTTTGTAGGTTACAAATGTGATAGAGGAGTCTATTTTTGTTCCTTTTCAAGTCCACCTTAGTTTTACTATCCCATTGGAGAATCAGGTTGTGGATGCTTGTTAAGACTTCATCGAAAGACTCATGGGTGTTCCACTATTTATTGAGAGTTTCCTAGAACTAAGGGTGTAGTTTCCAGGAGGCCTTTGATTTAAATCTTCTCTATTGTTAATGAGTTTGTATTCAGAGCAGTGTTGCCGATTTATGGTCTAAACCTAACTTGGGTAGATTTTCGTAGTTTAGATAGAATTGAACTTTTGGTTAATTTAGGGACTTGGGATCCTGTAAATGAGGATATGGTCTCTATGGACCCTATAGATTTTCACTTCGAAGAGGATTATATTTATGTGTTCCTATATCCATTTTGCATTGGAGACTACCCTGTCAAGCCTCTCATGGAGAATACCTTTCATATAAGAGAATTGATATCTCATGATGTAAATGTCAGTGAGACCTGCAAGAGTGAGAGAATTTTTGAACGTAGTTGCCTCACTGTAATTAAAGAGTTTCTTCCAATCTTTTCTTTTGGTGACAACATACAGTTGAAATCTCCTATTGTGATCCATGACTTTGTGATGGTTTGGCTCAAATGATGAAGGTGGTCCCAGAGGATAGGTATACCACAGGACTCAGGCTGGAATAGACAAAAGTATATAGAGTACTTCCATTCACACAATAATGGACATGATAGTTATGACTCTAAATGATCTGCATACCATTACAATTTTCATTACAGAGAGCCCAAACGCCTCCAAAATTCCCATAGGCTTTGACCCTATGGGAACTAGTGAAACATATGTCCTTAAGGAGCATGGAAGTGTACATCTTAACCAAATTCCCAGGTAGTGTGAGAATGGCCACCAGGAGGGCATGTAAGAGCAGTGGGGAGAGTAATATAGTCCTAGACAATGTGAATCTATGTTAAGATATCATCCTAATAGGCACCAATGGAATCAAGTGCTTGTTTATAGAATTTTTTATGCATAATTCATGCACCTCCTCTTCTATTTTTCAACAGATATTGTTACATTTTAGTCAAGAAGCAACATTCCTTGTGATTTCCATGGTTGTTGCATCCATCATGTACAATGGCAACATTTCCATTACATAGAGTGCAGAGTAAAAAATGTCTCTATAAGTAGTGAAACAGAGTGGAGTTCCAATTTTTACTTCACTAATGTATAATCCCATCCCATTTCCAAACATACTAATATTTATTAAGGAGGATGTATCTAATTTCCTTATTCAAAAGTATGATACAAAAAGACATTATGAGTATACAATAGCATGTTGTTATACTACTCATTCTCAAAAATTTAAAATATTCCCCACCACAAACTGGTGTTGTATTAGTAAGTGTTAGATTTAATAGATATATGTAATATGAGTCTCATTTTCTAGGCCCAATAGGGTTTAGTTTGCTTCCTTGTACTTTCCTCCTCTCCTATATAAAAAAGGTGAGTTTAATATCTACTTATAAGAAACAATTCTTTAGCCTTTGTTGCACCTTGATAAAAAGGGGGAAAAAAGAGATATTCGATGAATAAAACTTGACCCTTTTTGGTAGTGAAATGTTGCATAAAAAAGTGATTTTTGAGTGCAAAAAAGGAGAAAAACAATTATTTTTTGAAGTCATGGTGTCAATATGAGCAATTATTCATGCTGAATTGGAATAGGAAATAAAAAATACAAGCAAAATGAGAGATCACATTTGACGATCTTGTTATGAGTGGGGAAGTATTTGATGCAACATTATTTTAAGGCTTCATCTTGCATCTTATGGCACTTCAATCACATCTACAACTACTAGATTACATGTCATTTCACTCAATATGCATATTTATGTAAAATGTAGTTAGGAATGTTATTTACATGTTTTTAGGTACTTGGACCATGCTTGGATGGAAGAGAGAGAGAAAGAGAGATACTAGGGTTTATCTACCCTTAGAGAGTCCCAAAGTGAACTCCAAGGATCCATCAACCTACCCCTAGTGGCCAAGGGTCAATTGTAGCAAAGCACTCCAAGGAAACACACAAAGTTCAAGAGCAAAGTGTAGCTAAGAAGATCATCGCGGTCATGGTACCACAGAATGTCCATGCTGGTCCAAGAAAAATCATAGGAGATCAAAGTCAGGACACTCAAAACACAAGTGCAATAGTGCAACCATGCACCAGAGAATGACCGTGTGGACAAGTAGAAGAATAGCCATTCTTCTCAGAATGAACAAAGTCTTCCTCATCCAAAATGACTATGGTCACCACCACACATCACTCATCACAGCCATGCCACCAGCCACGCAAAATCCCAAAATTCTACTATAATTTTTTCATTTTTTTTCACCTCACCCAACCTCCTCCACTACAGGCATTTTGACCCACACCCACAATGACAGTTCTGTCCAACACATTCGTTTTATTACAAACCTAGCATGACTTTTGCACTACATTTCCTATTCTACCCCCACTTAACCTACTGCTTTCCCAGCACCATTATATACTTAAATGATGGGTCTATCACAAAGGTTAGCTACCCTGCAACCACTCTAGAATCCCCATTTTCTTCTACCATCTCATTCCACCTCCATTCCTTCATATTCCACCACCAAAACACCTATTTTAATGTTTTTGGCCATCTTACACCATACACCCATGGCATTTCACCTTGGAGAAGGTCTGTGCTCGAGCTGCTGCTACTAGGAGGTGGAGAAGAAGGAGTCTTTACTGATCTCATGATGTCTTTTCACTCCTCTACTCATTCTTCTTCCTTTCATCATGTATTTTCTTATTCTATGCATAGCAAGGCCCTTTAGGTGGGTAGTTTGGGGATCAACATGTTACTTTGATACCATGGTGGGGGAGAAATAATATGTATACATTATGATTTCATTTTCTAATGATTATGTTCTATTCATATCTCACTCCTCATGAATTTCTTTGTGGTTTGTGCTTGAAATCACCTAGTATTCTAGGAGAATTTCTTGTATGTGGCTATTTTTGTGAATTGCTCCAGAGTCCAATTAAGGGATCCCTATTTACCTATTTACCTTCCTACATGTTAATTGATTCTTCTACACCTAGGTGAGAGATCTATGATCTAGTATAGGGGCATTTAGTGTAATTTTCTTGGAGCCTTCTCAAGGAGAGAATGTGGGTGATGTGAGGTATAAAATCTCACTTGTACCCTACATTACTACCCTCGACCCCTAATTATACTAAGAGTTCCTATCGTAGAAACTTATACTTCCACCTGACCCTAACCCAATTGAGCTTTGTAAGGGTGGGACGGAGGTGTTAGGGACTAGTTCCCCTATACACACCCTATCTTGTCCATTTCCAATTAGTAGTTTAGGGCAAATCATTATTCTCTAGCTTGTTGTTTGGTTTAGTAATCTAAATGAAAGAATAATGCTTACATTTTATCACCCCCAATCTAATTGATAAGTGCATTCCCCAAATAGCCCACACTTCTCTTAGTTACATTAAAACCTTAATTTCCTTCTCGCTTAGATAATGTTAGCTTAGTTAGCTCTTTATTTTCTTTGTTAGCTTATTTCTTTGTTTTTTCTTTTCTGTTTCTAGTTTAGTTTTTTAATTGATCTTGTGCTTTGTTTTATAGCATAGTGTAGTGTAGATTGTGGTATTCTTGCCTTAGTGTAATTTGGTCTTTTCTTTCCTTTTCTTTCTTAGCTTGTATTTCCTTGCTCATTAGAATTATTTGTCTAGGGTAATTTAGGTTTTAGTTCATGTTTGTTCTCCTTTACTTGTAGGTTCAACCATTAGTGTAATAAAAAAATCAACCATCAAACCCTTAAACCCTAGACTCTGTAGTAGTAACCTAGCTAAAAACTAACCTAGCTCTAGTGCCCCATTTCTCTCTTGGGTTCGACCCCTAACTTGCCTCCCTCCTATACTATAACATGACCCCGTGCACTTGCAAGTATAGTGTGTTGGTGTATGTGATCGAGCCTCTTACGGGCCTTTATAAATTTTGAAAGATCCCAAGTGTGTTTGAAAACCTCTAAGGGTCGCATCTAGTCACCATTCAGTTGATTAGTGTGTGACCCTAGGAAAAATGTACCAAGCTTTCTTGCTCCATTTCTGGGGATAGAAAGTGCCATAGGTACCTAGTCATTGTAGTGTTGACTCACTCCTTTGGCACAAAATTTTGCTAGTTTACTTTTCTACGTTTGAGAAACACACAAAGATTTTTGCCACCATTGTCTAGGACTAAAAGAAGCATAGTTACCTAGTACTTGTGGTATTGACTATACCCTTTGGCATCGTCTTTTGTCAGTTTACTTGTCAGCGTTTGGAAAACACACTAAGATTTTTGGCACCATTTTTTAAGAGAAAGGTGCTCATACTTGCTAGTTAGTTTTTCTTTCATTTTTTCTTACTGCCCTCGTCATTACTATTTTTTATTCTTTGTTCTTTGTATTAATTGTGCATATTGGTTTCCTAACTGGTTTCTTTTGTTTGGTTATGCATTGTTCATGTGACAACAACCCAGGGAAGACAAGATGTAAGGCCAAAATGTATCTCACAAGACACTTCAAGAGTACTTGATGCCTAGAAACTTAAAATCACCAATTGCAAATAGAGTTGAACAAATTCTAGGGGAGAAATTATCCACCCTCTAGGTATTCTTGGGATGTTTCTGACCTTCTTCATCTTAGAGTGTGAGAACTCCTACAAGAACTTGGACTCCTTTCTTGAAGTATGTTTCACCTTCAGGATGCTGACAACCAATTATGATGTAATTAGGTTGACCTTGTTCTCATTCCCCCTCAAATTCAAAGCCAAAGATTTGTTTCATTAAAGAAGGGACACCATGAGTTGGGAAGAGATGATGAATGCCTTCTTTAGGAAGTTCTACTCCATTTCAAATATGACAAGAATGCGGCTTGCCATAGTGATTTTTTATCAAGTGAATAATGTGTGGTTTCGTGATGCTTAGGAGAGATTTTAGAAGATGTTGAGAGAGTGCCCATACCATGAGATCCCATTGTGGCAGTTAGTTTAGTCCTTTTAATCTGGTTTATCTTCATAGGGTCAAGCCATAGTGGGTTCTTCTTGTGAATGAGCTTTTATGTCTAAGCCACTTGAGGACGCATGGCCTTTGTTGTAGTAGTTAGTGGAAAGTTCAAGGATCAGAGCTTCTAGCATGATGAATGATGGTGACCCCCCCCCTCTTGGAGTGAAATGTCCAGCTCATAGTGATTCAAACCCCCAAATGGTGAAGATTCTTGGAAAATGGTGAGCTATATGAATAACCAAGTGAGAAGTGTTCCTTTTCACTCGATTTATTTTGTTAAGTCCTTTAGTGAAGAAGAGAAGACGCCTCATCCTTATAGCTAACCAAAACAACAAAGTCCAAGATATATCTCAAGGTTTGAGGAAGAGGTTCTTTCAGGGTTAAAAAGATTTGATGATGTGCAAAAGAATGTTACAAGGCTTGAGGAAAGAATGGAGCATCTATCTTCCATACTTGATCTCTAAGAGGAAAAACTGTCTTCAAAGCCCGTAATGAATTTCAATGAAGAAAGTGGACTAATGCATTCCTCTCAAGTTCTCTATGGTCCAACTTCCATGCAAGTTTAGCCATATATCACTTATAAGGCTATCCTAATCCTTACATGTAAAGAGTGTGACCCAGACGAGATCCACTCCCTACTAAAAATTTGAAGAACAAAACATCCATCCCAAAAATACTCAAAAGGTATGCTGAAACGATTGTAAATTTTTCAAATCTTATTAATGGAATTCAAAACAACCAAGTGTAGCAGTGGAAGAAAATGATGACTATATTCAACTTCTCAACAAGATTACAAAGAATATCTTAATCTCCCACATAGGGTTTACATGTATGATACAACATAAGGATCTAAGATAGAGGGAAGTCTAAACCATAACAATTTTTTGTCCAATCTTTAACTCCTTAAGCTATGTCGATATCTTCATGTCATATCATCCAAGTCCTTCATCTAGGGTTGGAAGCATACCCCAAAAAGATAAGAAAAATAGATGACATCAGCAAAGTCTGGTATGTGCATACTAAATAGGAGATTGATCAATTTAAAAGAATAAAGGACATCAAATTAAAAGACTTCCCATAGAAAATTAAAGTACTACCCAATTGGGCATAAAATAATATAAACAACAAAATAAGAATGAAGCAAAAGAGTATATAAATAAGGCATCCATGTGTTTCACATGTCACAATACTAGTCAATATAACATGTAGGTAGGAAATAACACATCTACCAAAAATAATGTGGGACAAGCAGGGTCTTGTATGCATCTGCTCTAAAATATGGGGTGGCATAGTCTTGTATACATCTACCTAGGCATGTCTACCCTAATTATTTTCATATGCAGGATTTTTCACATCTACACAGATATGCGGGAATTTTCACATCCACATAACATAACATGTAAAATTATACTTGTAGTCACCACATGATGCAAACAAAAGACTAAGAAAGTATAAACAAATAAGTAGGATTAGAACATCCATAAAGTATAAAGTGGGATGTGAGGATCCATGCCATCAATTAAGGTGCCATATAATCATGCACTACCAAAGTGGGCAAAGAAGCACATCTCATGACTTAAGTCCAACATGCACAAAGCATAAGAGAGAGTCCAAAATAATATCCATGATCACTAGATCAATATCAAATAAGGTAGTTCACATGAACCATGATTTCACAAAGAAAAGACATTGTGTATAGGCTAATGCACATAGGACCAATAGAAAGAAAATATACATGAATTGCTCAACATTGAATAATAGGAGATGCAAAACATACCATAAACTAGGTTTCTAGAAACACTCATCACCAATCTAGTTGTTTCCAATATCTTTACCTAATTACAATTATTCACATGTATTAGGGTTTGTCATTGCATTATTATAAAGAAAACCCTGGTTTTGGACTTTTCACACAAAACTCTGATTTAGACTCAGAAAAAATCACCATTGATCTAGTTGGCTTCTCCTAATTAAGAAAACATAGAATTTTCCATATTTTGGAGTTATGAGGTTAAAAGTACATTTTTGGTGACTTTTATCTATTAAATTAATTTTTCGAAAACACGTTCCGATAAAACTCAAAACCAAGCCTTGAATGTATTTTTATTGGAAAGATCACATTTTTCCAATTCCAAAACATATTTTTGTTGTTAAATTTGGATGAGTGAGTAAAAATATATGATTTTTGTAAAATAGACCAATCACAAATCGTCACATCATCAAAATACAGGATCAGAGAGTGAGAGAGAGAGGGACCCACCACATGACTTGGCCAAATTAGGGGTGGCCAAATCACGCATTCAAAGGTCAAGTTGACTCACATCAAGGCAAAGAAAAAGAAGTGTAAAAAGACCATAATTCCCTTGATTATGAAATAAAAGTAAAAGAATGAACAAGGGCATTATTAGAAGCTCATGACGGGGGTTCATCCTCCTCACCCCACTGTTCCATGGCAGCAAGTAGCTTCGCTGCTTCTTGGCCGCATTTTTGGGTGAAACTGCGATAGGCGATAGTTTGCAAAATGAAAAACAAAGAAAGGAAGAGTAGGTGTTGGCAAACTCACCACTATGATCAATTTGTTTCTTGGTGTTTTCTAGGCCAGAGGAGGAGAGCCACAAGGTTAGGCTTAGAAACTCCTCTATGGTGGCGACGTAGGAAAAATCCAACCAAATTGAAGCATGAAAGCAATTGTGTTGGTGTCGACGAAGGTGTACATGCCCCTATTTATAGATGGGGTAGTGTTCTAGGGCTTATATGTTTCAGTTGTGATAAGCTTGTAGCCCGAGCTTTGGGCATTTCTTGAATTTGAAGAAATAGGAATCAAGCAAGTGGTCTGTGGATGCGAAATCTTCTCCCAAAACCAATGCTATAAAAATCGAGAGAAACGGTGGAGAAATGAACATGGAAAGACAAAAAATCAGACCAAGCACCCACTGGCACTGTTTGTGCACGCGTCATCTCCTACCTGAGGTAGGAGACACAATCCACACCATTTATCTATGATCGAATGGTCTAGATTAAGCATGAAATTGGGAAAATAAGTAAAAGTCGTGTGACACATTAAATCAAATCCGATTAAAGTGATAGTTGCATATATTTTTCATTTTCTCTCTCCTCCAAAAAGGGTGCAAACAAACTCCAAATTGGATAAAATTTGACACCCAACCTATTTTTGATATGAGGAATCCGAATATACAATTAGATTTGCCTTTTAAGAAATTTTAATGTGTCAAATAAGTCAAATACTTTTTTCTCTTTCCTCATGCATTAATGACTTTAAGATTCTCCAAATTTTTTGAAACTTCACCCAAAAGTCATATTTAATGTGTTGGATATGAACTTGTTATTAATTTTACATGTTGGTGAGATTTGTATATTTACTTAATATTTTGAAGGTTCTACACATTTTTTCTCTCCTGATTTCATCTTTTAACCAAACATCTTCCAAATTGGATTAAAATTCACCCAAAGACTATATTTATTATGTAGATTATGAATCCAATATTATTTTTCTCTTTTGGGGTCATTTATTATTTTATTTGATATTATGGGGAAACCCAGATCTTCTCTTTCCAAAATGAATTAAATTAATTATTATTATGTGAATAATGTGAAACTTGACTCCCAAGGCAATTGGGACCCAAGGAACACAATTCTTAACTTAGATTTCACTTGTGGGATTTCTTTTAATGATTTATGTCCCAATTAATATTTGTGGTCATTATTTTCACATTATTTCATTATTATCACTATTGCTTATTCAAAAATTTAATATTATCACCAAAAAAATAATGTGTGATTATTTACACAAAATTTTACATAATTCATTATTATCTCATGTGACATATTCTATGTGTCCATTATTGGCCTAAGATTAATGTGAAAACATAGGTTACATTAGGGTCATTTATGCATGCATTAGCTCATTAGAGTTATACTAAACATCTTTTAGGTCTAAAACTTTAGCCTTGTTTGGCTAAAACCAAAAGGTCAAAGTTCTAGGGTAGGATCCAAGATTTGACATGTTATATTACACACCTCCACTACCTCCATCACTTCAACCTTCATACCACTTCACCTACTAGCCTCAATTTTCTCCTCCACCTCAATTTCAATACCAAGTTCCACCTCCTCCACAACCACAACATGCTCCCCCTCTCCACCATGAGAAAGATAGTGGAAAATCTCTTGAAAATCCCACAAGTCAAAGAAATGTTGACAAAGCAAAGCAAATCAAAGGCAACCAAGTGGTGATACCGTGATTGATATTGGTGAAGATAATTCTAAGAAACCTCATATTGAGCATGTGATACCGTGTTCTCTGCCTCACACTCCTTTTGCAGATTACATCCCTAGTGTTCCACCTCATGAAATACCATAAGATAATCATGTTGATGCAAGTAAGGCAAAAACAAGGTGACCCACCATTTCCTGATGCGATGAGCCCCCGTCAATCAAAAGGATGTAAAAACACAATGTTGACATCATAGAGTTGTTTTGGCAAGTGAAGGTGAATATTCCATTGTTGGATGTTATCAAATAGATTCCATCTTATGCCAAGATTCTCAAGAACCTATGTACTGTGAAGAGGAAAGTCAACATGGAGAATGCCTACGAAAATCAAGTTAAATGAACAAGTGAGGTCTATCATCTAAGTCGCGTTAACCGTGAAGAGGAAAGGCCCAGTAGCTACATAGGGGGGCATCACATAAACAAATCCCTACTTGATTTGGGATCTAGTGTGAATTTGATGCCATATAGTGTCTATGTGAAGCTGGGGTTATGAAAGTTGAAATCGACTCATTACACTCTCCAATTGGCACATCGCTCCATCAAATTGCCTAGATGAAGAGTGCATGATGTTTTGATGATGATAGACAAAGAAAGAGAAGTAGTGTTCCTAGTGGATTTCATTGTCCTTGACATGGAGCCAGAAAATAGGAAATTTCCCATCATCTTGGGAAGGGAATTCTTATCTATAGTTGATGCCAAGATATATGTGTGTAGCGGCACCGGGACAGTCTCTTTCATGGATGAAGATAAAGACCAACATGTACAAGACCCCAACCTGGAGGGACCAAGATGAGGATATGAGACATGGTCACTTGAAGAGTCTGACTAATCATTTGAAATAAGGAGATCCATATGGAAGAGCTCATGATAGGTTTTGTGGTCAAGGGGACATGAAACACATGTTGAATGCAAATGAGGGATGTATCTATTGCAAGATTGGACACACAAGGGTTCCAAATGGTTGAGTGATTGAAGAATCTACAAGAAGCTTGACTGAAGGCATGAAAATTAGCACTAGTGGGAGGCAACCCACCTAGGTTTGGGGAATTTTTTACCTAGCCTTTCATTTTTC